>CAJNIZ010011001.1:42342-77193 GCA_905231905.1 Symbiodinium pilosum | reverse complement strand
CGCGGAAGAATCGGCCTATTATGTCTACTTTCCAAGATACCCTGGATCTCACAAACAGCGTCTGTTTCCCTTTTCCTGCTCTACTGGCAGGACAAGGAGCTCACACTTGGATTGTCAGCACTGGCTTGTGCACCCCCAATCATCTCTCTTCTTCTTCTCCTATGCGCTATGCGCAGTCCACAGGACTGCACCCGGGGTCCAAAGCGCAGGGTATCTGTACAGTCAAAGATGCTCGGGGGGGAAAAAAAACTGTTCCCTGCCCATCTTCTTCTTCTCCCCCTACCCCAACCCCTACGTCTTGGCATCCCAAAGCTGTCAGACGGTTTCCCATAGCACCGAGCGTGAAATATACTCATGTAAACATTTTGTGCTGAGGAAGGGTTGGCCTCTTTTACACGTTTCCATACAACCAACATCGAACTCAGTATCTTAGACAATGCGTTCATTCTTGTGAGGCACCCACATCTCGAAGCATTCCCTTCATGGAGAATTGATGCGAAAAGAAAGGGCTTCTGCACCATCCCTCTAAGGTATGGATGAGAAGAGTCTTAATTTCCCAGATCAACCAGCGGCTCAAAGTGCAAGCATCCCTAGCATCTCTCTCTCTCTCTCCCGGTTTACCTTTCTCTGATTTTCTCTCCAAAAGCGTGCTCTAAAAGGAATAGCAAACAAACCCCCTAAAGTCATGGCGGGGAGCTCGCTGGCTGCCCGAATTCAGGTTTGAAATGCTACTGTTCCGTGCTCTCGCGCATGCGAGGTTCGAGTGCCAGCCCAAATGCGAGGCCCTGGCCCCAGGAGTGTCACAAGGTGCGGATGCCTTTGCAAAGCTTGGCTCAAGGTACCAAAGGAGCTGTGAGGCTGATTTCGTTGCCTTGCCTGAACTTGCTCAGCAGCTGCACCTCATCCTCGAAGCCAGCATCCTTCCATCATGTCATCTTTTTCGGAATTCAGTTTACGTGGTGGGCAGAGAAAGGCCTCCGGACACTCTCCCTTGCCCACCAGAATGCTGAGGTCTATGGCCTTCCAACACAGCTTGGCCACAACATGGTGCAGTTGCTTTGAGCTTTGCCAGCTTTGCCTTGATAGCAACGTCTGAGCCGTCCTGATGGCAACTGTGTGTCCCAAAGCCTCCTGGCATGGCTTGCGTCCTTCAGCTCGCCCCGATAGACAGCTCCATAGCAGCCTGAGCCTTGAAGCAGCCAGCCCTTAAGCTTAGATCATATAACGGCATCAGTTGCGCTTGCAGGCCTAAGCGCTTTGAAGCATGGAAGTTCGACGTGGCCTGGCTGATGCACCAAGAAATCACCCAGCACGTGTGAACCATCTGCAGTAGCGTGCGCTGGGTGTTGTTCCACAGCGAAGATCACGAAAGCCCTTTCTGCCGCAAGCTTCTGGCCCTCGTGAGTGCATGACTGCATGTCTGTACATGCTAGTGGCATCATGCCTGATGCACCTAGCAGCATAGCAGGTGCGCGCTCCAAGACACTAGTTTTCAAGTGGTTTGGGCAAAAAGCCAGAAGCCACAGAAGCGTGCTTCCTCTTACAGTATCTGCAGTATCTGGCTTAGCTACAAATGTTCAAGCACATCTTGTGGAGTTCTGCATTCCGGGAGCCTGCCCAGCTAAGGTTGTGCTTGAGCAGCTCACCGTACTTGAAGCCATGCAAAAGGCGTGCGAAGCCAGCATATGAGATAGAAAGTGTGAGAGCGAGTGAGGTCCACTACGTACAGGTTTTATGCTTTCGTGATGGCCCTCATCGGTCTGAAGGCGTGCAGACCTTGGACAACAAAGTCGAACTCAAAGCTGCGTTGGAGGGGGGCTGTCATAAAATACCTCCACATCTGCATACTGGTACCTTTGCTCTTTCACCTGCTCTGATTCTAGCTGCTTGGCTTCAGGCGCCTTGCGCAAGGCAAATGACCATCACCTCACTACTGTCAAACAATTGTCAAACTGCCACAGGTTCAGGTATGCCTACATCGCAACACTCGCCTGTGACAGCGCTTGTGGGAAGAGCACCACTTGGCGGAGTTCAGAGACCTAGGTGGACGTGCATTTTGGCATGCCTGCAGGGTTTAAAGGGCAAAGAATGCAGCAAACTAATTACATCACTCAGGGCTGTTCAAACACTGAGACCAACCAGTAGCAAAGTAGAAAGCTGGACCGTCCCTCGAACTTCAAAGAGGCATGCGTGCAAACTTCCCATCGCTACCCTATGGCCAGCATTAGAATATGGACTCCCTGACGATAAGAGTACAGTGGATGTTCATCGATCACTGTGACGCTGAAACTGAAACGGGGCTGCAGCCAAGCGATGCGCTACAGGGCTGTCCCGTACTTTGGCCCAGATATCCGCAGCAGCTTGCGCGCCTGAAGCATAGAGCAGGAAACTTTACTGCTGTGCACTCCAAAGTGGCGCGCCTGCCTCGTATGTCTCCTTTCAGCACAGCCTGTGCTACAGATGAAGTACCAGGCATTTTGTTGGTGGTCATGTTGCTGAGGCTTCTTGTGCTTAGGCAATGGCGCACACTGCCTGTGCTGCAAGAACCTGAACACACACAGCCTTGACTGCGCTGCATCCATCTGCATCTGGGGCCCTGGCCCTGTGCGGCTCTTGCGTGGCGGCTTCCGCTAAGCGTTGCGATGCATCTTCCAAGGCCTCGAGGAAACGAAGCTTTTTGCTGGCTGCTGATGCTGAACGCCTCGAAACTTGCGAATGATTGCACTTTTTGCAAAGCAATCCAGCATCCAGCGATGTCCCCGAATGCAAGCCCCAATTGGAAAATCCGGGTTCCGACATGCTTCTGCAGGCAGGACTCCGGGGATGCAAAGCGGGCTGCCCGCTCCAACATGAACACAAGCCGAACTGGCTGGATGCTGCCGCCCATGCAGTAGACGGTCTTCGTCTCACCATGGGTTGCAGGAGTTCTGCAACGCACAGGACGACTGCGCTGCAATCAAAACACCCTGAGATTTGTGAACACGGTGTTTGGCAGGAAGAGCGGCGCTTGCCAAGGCATCCAAGGCATTGGCAAACTCGAGCTGCTCTCAGCAATTTACTCGAGATCCCGGCTGCTTCCAGTCCTGCAAAGACATTTTGGGCTCACGTGAAATCTGCCCGACACAACTTCCCAAACAATGTCTCCTTATCTGTCTGGCCACGAGCTGCCAGCGGGATGTCATCGGCATGGAATCGACGCTTGAAACACTCTGAAGGCTTGGCGCGCTTGGCATAATCTGGGTTCGCCGACCTGCAACTGCAGCATGCCGAATTGGCTTTGAACAAGCTCCTGCTTCGTTGGACACCGCATGCTTTGTTAGAAGCAGCAACGGCTTGCTACATCTAGCTACAAAGTGCATTGCGGCCGCAGCTCCAGCATGAACAAGTATGAAAGCGCCAGGGACGTCATGTTCACGGCTGCCTTTTTGGTCAGCCACGTGTGCCAGGAGTTCTGGGCTTCTGTAGATCCGGATTAGCTCCTCAGCATGGAAAGTGAATGAAACAGTACACTTGCAAAGGCTCACAGGATTTACATGGGCACCAAAGTGCTGGCAAGGTGCGTGGTACAGCTCCCACTCTGCTTTCAGATTTCCCTGCACCCGCGCCAGATAGATGCCGTCGCAAAGATCCATGAGCAAGTCAGTGTTCGATACCTCCTGTGCAAGCAAAGACCTTTAATCCTTTCGGAGCAGCTTTTTCCTCAACCGTTGAGACATGCTAGCCCGTTACCGGGGCATGTGGACCTTTGATATCAGGTGAACCTGCGGCCGTTCCCACAAAACAGCACAGCAGAGGCAGCTTGCATATCAAGTCTGTCCGCTGCTCCTCATAGACCATTCTCTTGGAACTATCCTTGAAAATGGTGCGGAACAAATTGCCGACCGTCAGGACGACGCCCAGGTACAAGCCGTTGATGGACCACCTTCAATGCATGAGACGAGCTCCAAGCTCCCGTGCGGTTACCAATGCGTAACTTCTGACAGTCTTGCATACAGCAGCCTGGTTAATCCCAATTGCAGCATATGTAAACACGCAATGAGTTTTCAAAAGCTTAGCTTCACTCTTTAATCTGAACTTCTGGCTTGGGCAAGACGACAACAGTTCCTAAACAATCGCAAGAAGAACGCTTACAAGCAAGGCCAGGCCGCAATTTTGAATCCTTGTCTGAGGAGGCCGAACCACTGGCTATGTGGTTACTGGCAACTTTACATGTCAGCTCCCGAGGCGCCAAGCCCTCTGTGCCATTGGACGCCACGGACCTCAGTGTGGGTCTAGGAGCGTGCGCATGAGTGGAAAGCTTCTTGCTGTCATGTACTGCACCGTGGTTCACGTTTATGGCGATTTCCTTGTTGCATCTTCTTGCTTGCCTAAGTTTCTACATCTTAAACTGATTGCTTCATTTTCAGCTTGCAGCTTGCCCTAACACAGGGTGAGCTTGCAAGCTCGCCCCAACGCGCCCGGAATAACTACGATTGCTGCGGCATCAACAGCTTCGCGAGGACAGCATCTCTGCTCGAGATGGAACGCGTTTCAAGCCTCCACGTCTTGCGGGCATAGCCGGTGCTTTTGAACTGGTGGTCCTTTCTGCAGAGTCTTTGGCACAAGAACGCCGCTTGCATCTCCATCTTCGCTTCTGCCGGTCTGGCTTCTTACATGAAGGCACTCTCCCCCAAAGACTGCTACAGTTGCTGCTGCTGCTACGACGACGGCGAGGACGAGGAGGAGGAGGACGACCACGGCTGCTACTGCTGCTGCTGCTGCTGCTGCTACTACTACTACTACTACTACTCCTACTACTACTACTACTACTACTGCTATTACCACTGCCACCAGGGGAATGTTAGGTTTCTGACAGTAAGTTGCTCGCTACTTCAGATGTGTTTTGCAGTTGCTTTGGGCTCATTTTCAGATTTCAGGGGAGGCCGCGTTTTTTAAGTAGACTTAAGCAATACATTTGGTCAGGGTTGCGCGTTTTATAATGCCTCTCTGCCCATTTCCGAACGTCTGAGAGCAAATGCGTTTATTGAAGCAGGCGTGCCAGGGACTTGTTTAAAGAAGGTCAAGGTGTGCCCAATGAGGCGTTAGTCAGTCGCCCAACTAGTCCAAGGATCAAAGGTTTAGAATGCTTGAAAGTAAGCTTTGTGAAGTCTTCCACAAAGTGACTCTTTGATCTGGTCACCTGACACCCCGGTTCAAGAAGAGAGCTCCGGCTTTGCTGTATGGATGCCCCCATTGCGCCTCAGTGTATATCGGCGCCTCTGAATCAGTTTGCCAAAAACACTTCTGATTGACTTGGCTTAAATGGGCTGAAGCTAGCAAGATCCCAGGTCGTGTTTGCCAAGAACCGCGATGCAAGCTTACACATTTTGCGGAACGTTTCTGGCCACATTCAACTCTTGATGTAAAATCAAGTAAA
This sequence comes from Symbiodinium pilosum, assembly GCA_905231905.1. Classification (NCBI taxonomy): domain Eukaryota; class Dinophyceae; order Suessiales; family Symbiodiniaceae; genus Symbiodinium; species Symbiodinium pilosum. Next base: position 71,777 of record CAJNIZ010011001.1, on the reverse strand, counting down.
ATCAAACTGAAACCACTTCTGAACATGCTTCTATCAGAGCGCCTGGGAAATTCAGAGACATTGCCAAACAGTCTGCGCTGCCAGAGTTCATGAGAGCCAAAACGATCAAAGAACAACAGGCAAATGCAGGCAAATGCCTGCACTTGCTGACACTGCACCATGTATTCCCTCTCCGGGGAGGGGCCACGGGGGATGGTGCCTCGGGCGAACCTGTGGCGGAAATTGACCTGTTCTACAAATTATCCTGGACAGCGCGACCTACATCGTGAGCAAGGTGTTCTGGTGGCCTGTGCATTAGGAAGACTTCGGTCGAGGTGCAGCCCACACCTATGGCTCAGGGGGGTGGGTGGACACCCTCTAAATCCATGGGGAGCATGACGTTTGAGGCAACCGCGGTGTGCTGCTAGCCGTGCGAGCAGCAGGCACAGTGTTACCCCTACGGTGCATTGCTGGTCCGAGATCCAGATGATGTGATGCGGCACCACCCTGCGGAAGAGATGAGCTTTCCGGCCGCCGGGAGCGAGGGCGACATTGCGAGTTTGGTCACCGCCTTAGCTGCCTTGTCTTCCGTCATGGTTTGTCAGCTGGTCATAGACGTGGTCAGCGTGAGGAGTTGAGAACGCACGTGTAGTGTACAGAATGTGTTTTGGTCCAGTTCGAGTTCGACTCGAACTGCTTTAAGACGAAATGGTGTGGCTGCAGTTTTGGTCACCGTCTTAGCTGCTTTGATCTCCTTCTTTTTTTGTGCACTGGTCACGAACGTGGTCGGTGTGAGGAGTTGAGACTGCACTCGCAGTGTACAGATTGATTTTGTCCAGTTCAGGGTCGTCTTGAACTGCTTCAGGGTTTCTGCCTGGGACCCTGCCGCTGTGTACACTCTGGCTTCCAGCCAGCTTTATGGCATGCGTCCTCATGCTCGGCATCTTGGTTACCTGCAAAAGGATTTTGCTTGCGGTTGTCATCGCAGAGTTTGAGATGGACTGGATGGGTACTAGCTGACTGTCCTATGGATGGCGTAGCGGATGGCTTCTGCTTCTTCGGGTCTGGCTTAGCTCCCCATGTGCTGTTTGGAGTAGTTGTGGATAGCCGCGTGGGCTTGGAAACCCGCAAAGTCCACGTGGCACAGCGTACCGTTATGAGTGCGTGGCTGCGGCCCCTATTCAACTGGCCGTTCCGCCGCAGTTTGTTGAAGGTTTTCATCAGGACATTTTGGGAGCCCGCTATCATCCATGTCCGAGAACATCCCTTTCCAGAATCGTCCTCTACCAAAGCGTCGCCATGTCCATCTTAGAGGGCATTGCATCCATGACGAATCAATGTTCATAGGTGCCTCGTCGTACTTTCAAAGGTGCACATTCAGGAAGTCATGTTAGCAAAATCTGTGACTACAGGATCAGTAGCAAACATGACAAGCACAGCGCCAGGCAAACTTAAGTGCATCGAGTTCAGCACGCAAGTGCGTAATGATGCCTTTCTTGCTTAGTTGCTTCCGACGAGTAGCTGAAGCAACCCTCACAAGAAACCGCAATGGCCCACTCAAAATCCATAGCATCCAGTCTGCATCCAGCCCCCATGTGGCGCCATTCCAAAACTTGGAACCCTGAAGCAACCAGTAATACCCACACGGTTAGCAGTGTCTCTGCCTCCCTGCCCCTCGCATCTGCTTGCGGGCACCCTGCCCTGGGAGCTACCTAGAGGTGGCCATCGTAACCTCAATGCGCAATAAAGTCCTGTCTAGTTTCGCAACATATTCACGCAAGTCACCAGTATGGAGGATGTGGATGAGGCTGTTGAGTTGACGGACTGTATGTAAGCACCATCACATTGTGGATATGCTGCCTCTCCTGCAAAGGGAGGCTCACAACTAGTTGTAATACATGTAAGCGAGCTTTGCCTGACTTGCACTGCACCAAAGCTCGACCCCAGGGTTAAGTCTTGTGCAGAAATTCTTGAACTTCTTTTGCAAGCTCGACATTGCCATGACGCACTCAAGAAAAACACAATCAAGCTTTCCTCCTTGTCCGGCAGAAAGTCAACGTCAGAAACAGCGCCGTCAGCCAGTCTCACATAATTCCTGCGCTGCCACCAAGGCGATGCACTACACACAAGCCACCAAAAAATCACCCTATGTCTGTCTTCCAAGCTGTGCTTCATATGTCCAAGACTCGGAAACAAGTCACGTATCACAAAAGACTCTGCTCTTTCGGCTCTGGGTGTGTCAGAGTCGCTGGCATCACCTAACAATCTGGCCAGAAGTGCGCGTGTGGCATTGTCTGCTACCACCTCACTTTTCCCTTCCACTGCAGTGACTGTAGAGTTTCGCTCGAAACGGAAGTGAATCTGAACCTTAACGACTGCGTCAGGGCTTTTCTCTGGATCTATCAGTGTTGCCATCAACGCCTGCATTGATGATGACCGCTCCCAGAATACGTCGGAATCGACCGGGAAAGAGACGTCTTGCAGAGTGATTGGTATATCCTGCTCAGAAAGCTTCTTCTGAAATGATGTTGTGTCAGGATCAATCGAGATCCGATTCTGCACGGCCTCATAAAGTCTCAGGCCACGATAACCGTGGACCGCTTCCACTCTGACATTCACCTCCATGACCGCGGACATGACTGGGCTAGGCACTAACATGAAAGTATTCAATCCAGAGAAGAAAATGAGTGGCCCCACCAGCAGCGCGAGAAGAACTAGAAGCAGAGCCACGCCCATGTAAATCTTCTCGAACATGGGTCGCGCTTCCGCAGGCTCTGTCATTGCCCTGCCCTCCATGTCCAGTCGCACACGGTATATTCCATGATGGGCATCTTCCAGTTTAAGCCACATGAACAAATTCATAGATGTCTCGGTGACGGTCCAGTCCGTAATAACCCGTAGCTCGTTCAAGAACGGCAGCCCGCTGTAGGCCTTGAACACTAACATGGAGCCAATGTCAGTGCTGTGGCAGAACCGGAGGCCACCCTTCATGACGTGCACATCGTATTTGAGCTGCAGCGAGCTGAGCGCCAAGTATGTGAGATAGAGAACGTAGAAACCAGATAGGGCAGAGACGTTCATGATGGAGATTTCTTCATGCATCATGTCCCTTTTCACAACTTTCTGGCTCCACTGACGAATGAAGAGAAAATGAATGGCGATTACATGGACGACGACGTTAACCTTCTGAACAACCCGGGCCATGATGCCCTGCAGGCAGATGCGATTCCAGCAAGTCCAGGAAGTTACAAGAGAAACAATACACTACTGCAAAGCTCATGCTGCCCTTAAACCTGTGCAACCGATGCGCCTTCCACATCCAGGAAGCAGAGGTGCGAAGTCGCACATGACCACCATCATCTTCACAAATGTAGTCAGAGCGGTACCAGGTATAGAGAGCCCGATCCATCACGATCATGATCAGAAAGAGGACCTCTTCTGCTGCAACTATCGGGAGCTTCTGCAAACACGGAGTGAGGCTGGCAGCTAGCAGGAACTTTTATTTTGGGATCCATTCACTGTAAGCGTGAGTTGCTGCCGCCGAGGGTCCAGGACCCTAACCTGATTGCCACCAAATTGGTTTGCACGAAGAGATGCAGAGAAGCTTCGGCCATTTTCCACCATGGTGCTCCAACCAAACATCAGCATGCAAAGGCAAGTCAGCGCCAGGCATAACCGAATCTCATACAGGTCCATGGCAGGTCGTCGCACATTTGCTGCACCCACAACGCTTTGCTTCCTGAGCTAGAACCATTGGCAACGCACGGAAACCCATGGCTCCTGACGAGGATGCTAATGGTAAACTCATGGAAAAAGCATCTCGTACTTGCTGAGCCTAGTCACAGCCATCGCGTGAGGGAGGCCAGCTTGCGCCAGGACCGTTCAAGGTTGCTGGGCTGTCTGCTGACCTCACAGCGATGGAGTAAAGTGACGTGAGCAAGCTCTGAACCCACGCACACAGGGATGCCTCCATCTCATCAGCTGCCACAGAATGCGTTGAGGCAGCACCTGCTGTCATGGTTACATTAGCTTCAGCCTACATCTTCACCATCCATGTCCATTACCCTGGCATTACCAATTGCTGTTTGCCAGTACGGTAGACAGTAGACAGGGGGCCGTTGGACTCCTCATCTTCTTGTTCGTCATCCTCGTCCTCTTCTGGTAGGTCAAGCGGCTGCATCGTTGCAAATGTGCTCATCCTGAGCAGGTACGCAAACAAAATTTACCAAGCTCGCTGGAGTGTGAGTGAGAGCAGGTCAGAAGACCTTTTACATAAAGAGTTCAGATGCCTGATGCACACTTTGTAATGCGCAACGGACGTGATGAAACATGAGCAAGCAGTACAGCAAACCTATCGATCTGGGAGGTCAACGTTTAGACAATGACATGACTGCGAGGACAGACCATGCTAAGCTGAGGCTGTCTTCAGGCCAGCAGCACAAAAGCGTTTACAGAAAAAATGTCTCCAGACATGGATGGGCTTCTATAGTAGAAATACTTCCCACGCCGCAACACAGACTGACATAATGAGTCCTTACACTATCCAAACTCCTATGAGTCTTTGGGGTTTCATTAACTTTGAAGAAACATGCGCACATGTGGCTGCGACATTCTGCAGACCTTCACGCATGCCCAAAAACCTCCAAGATAGTAGAGCTTATCTTCGATATCTCTGCACCGGGAGTCCTCCGGTTCCGCCTCTCGTAATCCTTCAGGCTGCTCAGGATTTCTGAAGTGCTAGAAAACCGACCACCATATCGTGCAGCGCACATCACCTCGCGAGATGAGCTGTTGAGTTGCTACTCTGCACATGCATGTCATCTACCAGCACTGCAATTGTCCCAGGCCCTGTCCATATTGAGTCTGTGCTGAGTCACAAGCAGCAGAACCACGCTGGCAAGGCAATCAGCCCAAAGCACGGCACTCAAACCCGGACGTGCCAGGCTGCATGGGTCTGCGCTCTTTTGAGACTTGACCTTGGGAAAGACGGTCAAAGCGCATGCGGTTGTGCTGTCAAAGCTAATGTGGCTTCAAAGAGGATGCCAACTATGATGCAGGACCTGCGCCCCTTTCTTTCTGATACTGTGAGGGTCATTACAATCTGCAGTAGCATGCGTTGTTTTTTGCCATGTTAAATCGTTGCTTGCAAGTTCCACCTCCTTAGCCTCCTCCCATGCCTTCCTATTGCAGCTTGCATCTGCTTGCGAATGCGAGGCCAATCCCAGCAGCGCTGTGGTCGGCATGTCAGAGCCGCACATGGACGGGCATCCTTCATAGTTCAGCGTGCCATCTTCACAAAATACACTGAGCTGGAAGATCACCTTGGCGAATATCACCTGGGCTGTGGATGCTCGTGACAGCTTGTGGCTTATGGCCATGAGGAAGCAGCCATGCCTGCATGCCTGCTGTTGCAGCCCAGCTGCGGAGATGTTGTACCATTGCAAGAAAACCCACACCTCACAGGGCCAGTCCATGGAACTATCTACCTGATTAGTGCTGATCTGGAGAGCCGCCGCGCCAGCGCGTCGTCAGCATAAACAGAATGCAAGCCAAGGATGGAGCTAAGGTTGTCGGGCCTTCCAGGGGACGTGTGGGAACGACATGAGCGACAGCACCACGACAGAGACGCTGACCGCTGCCGTTATCGATCGGAACGACATGAACTGCAGAGCACCTTGTTTGACATAGCCTGATCACTGGCCTGCCTTATAGCCTTCTGCTTAAGGCGACTCAAGGTTTCAAGGAAACTGAGCCAGGCGCTGGAGAGAACCAACGCCAGCAGCGACTGCGATACAAGCGCCTTGCAGAATAGAACGGCTATGCTGTTGTCTTTGCGGTGCTCGTAGAGTGTCTCATCCTTTTCCTCAGCCGCAGCCGCAGAACCATCGCAAAAAAAAAAAGCTTGACATCAGATAGTTCAGTAGCCCCAGGCGCACGAATGAAGAGCATGTCGTCCAAGCACGCTTGGAGTAGGCCAGATAGGCAAGGGAAGTCCCACACATTGGCGCCGGAGCCGGCCTCTTCGCGGACCTGATCACGGTCACGTGGAGCCTGAGCAGGAGGAGGTGGAGAACGATAGGTAATGATAGGTAAAAGGGTTGAAAGCAGATTCGTACACCAAAAGAGCCGATTCGCGCACCAAAAAAAAAGAGTCGAGCACCAGCAAAAACCCAGGATTCGCGCACTGACGTTGGCGGATTTGCGCACCATGGCTTCGACAGATTTGAATCCAGGATTCACGCACTGGCCCGGCGATTTGCGCACTAAAAAAGAGGATTTGCGCACCAAGGATCCGGGAACGCATTCGCGCACAAAAACGAGCACCGTGGTTTAGGTTTCTGGGGTGCTAGGCTGGAGGGGGCGTTTTAGGGTTTGGGTGTTTAGGGTTTGGGGATGTTCAATGCTCAGGGTTTGGGCGTGTGTAGGGCTTTCGGTTTCGTATCTCCCTTTCCAGCAGCCGTTGAGACCAGACAGTGCACAGGTGCTTTAAAACCGCAGAGGAACATCCAAGAACCTGATCCCTAAACACTCCCAAAAGCTGAGCCCTCAACACTCCGAAGCCCAAAATACCTCAACCCCAAAACACCCCCAAGTCCAAACCGTCAACGGACGCTTTCATTATGCGAAGCTTCGCCGAAATTATTCAGCACCCCCTTATTCGTTTGGGGGCCCTTGTTTGTGCGGAGTTGCGCAGCCTAAAAACAAATTTTCTGAAAGTAACGATGTAGACTGAAAACTATAGTTTTCTTTCCTAATCAAGCTGCTCTCACGAGAAAGTTGAATCATAATGCTTGCCTCAAGGATCTTAAGCTTCAGGATTTCAGGTTTCAGGCCAGGTCCAAAACTATCGATTTCTTATCACACCGCTTATTCGAGGAAGCCAGTCAGTCATTTTTGCAAGAAAATAGTCCAGCAGCTGCTTAGGTCCTCAATAATGCGATTTTTTGGGGGGGCCTCGAATATAACAGGGCAGGACTCTCCCCCCAAACGAATCTGAAGCCTGGCTTTAAACCAAATTCAATAGGAGGAGGGTTTCAGGAGCTCAGAGCCTCGGAATTGGCTTCAAATTGAATATAACACTTGTAGGAGGAGCATTGCGTAGCTCAAATTCAACTTCAAACCGGAGCCACCCACCTGCACGCTCTGAAACCTAAACACCTGCAGCTTGAACACCCTTAAACCTAAAGCCTAAACTGCGAACTAAGCCCTAAGCTCCCACTACCCCAGCCCTAAACCCTGAACATCCCCGAGACCCTAAACCCTGACGCCCCCAAACCCTACACCCTGAATACTGCTGAACCCTAAGCCCGCAACCCTACACGCACCCCAAACCCTAAGCGCCCCCCCCAAAGCCCTAGACCCTGATACCACGAGAGCATGTAATTGGGCTTTGCAGCTTGAATTGCAGTGATTGGGTAATTTAACCGGAATGGTTTGGTGCTCGAATTGGGCTGCTCTGTGCCTGATTCAGGGCGGTGCTTGAATTGTAGTACATGAATCGGGGTTGTTGCTTGAGTCGTGCTTTTACGAAAAACAGGGTGAGGCAGGGAGGGATGGGGAGGCATAGAGCGAGAGAGGGGAAATGATTCAAGATCACAACGGTTACTGCTGTAATGCCTCTTTCATAAACATGTGGCTGTACAAACAGGTTCGGAGCTTGTCAGGCAAAGGTGCGTCTGAAGCGAACGAGGTGGCAGCGACAGTGGCGAAGCGCGCCCGCTTTTCCACAATCGGGGGTGTCTCATCAACCGTGGCTTCTGATTCAGCTGGCCTGTCAAACCCGCGCCATGCACGGCCAAAAACCCTTTGCGCTCTCTTGTAAATGGCATCAGAACCCTATGCAAGCCTGTTTGTTTCTTGAGGCCGAGGTGAACTTTGGCTTTGTGTCGATGGTGACATGGAGCGTAGTTCAACCTGCGGTGGGGCAGTCCAGTGTCATGCTGCAACCGCACAACAAGCCCTCAGACAGACGTCGTCATTGGCATCACAAGCCATGGTGGCAGTCCCATGTGCCATCATAAGTGACAAGTTGCCTCCGCAGGGCGATCTTCCTCCTGGCGCATCTAAGCAGTACCCTGAAATTGGCATGGTTTGCCGTGCGCCCAGTCCTTCATCATTGACAAAATCTCACTGCGACAGTCTTGAAGCAGCTGCTGCTTGGTGGCCGTTTCATCTGCAAACGTGATCATCTTCAGCTTCCGCAGATACCTCGAAATCGGATTACTGATCATTCAAGCTGATGACACTTCTGACGACTGTCCAGCCTGCGATTGAGGTAGTCTACCACACATTTGTCGACCCATGCGTGGGCATGAAGCCTGCCAGAAGTGCGTGGCACAACCGTAGGCCGTAACAGCTCAAGAACACAGCGCGCACACAACTGGAAACCAGCTCACACTGATTGGTTGGACAATAGGAACTCTACTGCGCGAAGCTCCTGGCCAACAAATGCAAGGTCTTACTCTTGTAAACCATCCCGATCCGCAGTGAGATCAGTGAGCACCTCTGCTGTGGTGTCAGGGATTCCAGCAAGCGCTCGTCTCCCCCTGTGCAGGCTCGAGTGAATTCCTCCAGCAGACTGCGCACCTACAGGGCTCGTCAAGGTACTGACACTGCATGCCCGGCTTCCCCAGCATTCAAATGAAGTGTCCCTTCAGGGGGCAGTACATCGAGTGCAAAGCTACGAAAGATGTGTTGGGTCATTTTCCTCCCGTCCCGCCAGCTGTTCTGGCACACCGCCCTGCAGGCAGATATTTTCAACACGAGCGGCTGATTGATTCGCCTCCTCCTCAGGGTTGAGATTTGAGATTGATTAGGATGCAAAGCGGAGCTTTCTAGGATTGCACTGCAATGCTGTGGTAGGTAGATGCCTCTTCTTCCGTGAATGCTGCTCGCTGTCCATCCCATATGGAGCGCAAGTTGTTCAGGTGATCGGTCAGTCTGGACAACTTGTTCAGAAGGACCTGGCAATCAAGCTCTTTTTGGCGCCGCACTTTACTCTGCAATGACCCGATTGTACTCAACTTTGGCTACACGACTTTTTTCCAATCCTGCCTGTCGCTTGGTATCCCACATAGAGATCTGCATCTGCCTGCTCGCTGCCAGCTTTTCAGCATACCACCGAGCACGAAAATGAAGATGCTGCTTCCTCTTTTCAAAATGTTGTCGCAACTCTTCGTGCCACCGAGCAAGGAGGATTCTTTGAACCAGACACGCCGTGAAGACCACCCAGTGGATTAGATCTTGGGCACTCATGTCTTCACCGGTTTTCATCATTCCCAAGCCTCAGTGCAGAAGTGGTCTACAGTAGATGTCTGCAGAAGATGAGCAGCGAATCAGGGCCAAGGCCGAGGAGCTCTGAAACAGCGCCCCAAGTCTCCAGGAATCGCTTGCTGAGGCCATGTCCGATAAAGACCCCGAGTGGAAGAGGTAGCGGCACTGCTCTCGAGACACGAATCTGGACACATGGACTATAGCGCTTTCCACGCCGGCTTCAGCCAGACGCATGGGGTGCGGACAAGGGAAAACTGGGGTCTGGCTTACCGTCAACGCCACAATGACTATCATGTTGAAAGTTCCAATGGCCTGCGCTGGCCAAACTAGGGCTTTGACTGGATCGTAATAAAGCGTCGCATTGCTTGCTGAGCTTGCACTTACCAGGGTAAACCACAAATACCCCATCTGCACAACATTGAAGTACGGCTGGAGAATGAATGCCGCCAGAAGGGAGGCAGACGTGAAGAGCGTGCATATGAGGAGGATCACCAACTTCAGGTTCGTAGTTCCGAGACTTGCTAAACTACCCACCTGCTGGCGGACTCGGTCAGATACATTATCCAGAGTTCTCCTCCACTGCGGCCTCTCAGGCTGAGCGGCCTGCTCTGTCTCACTTCTGGCCGGGGCTGCTGTCCACTGCTGCTCAGCTCGCAAGACCCAGCATAAGGCGAAGAGGATTAGAAAGGAGGGGACTGAGAGGCCCTGCTCGATACAAAGCCAACTGATAAAGTCTCGTCCACACCGCTCTCGCTGCGTCATACATGCCTCCAAGCTGCTCAGCACGTGCTCAGATGCTACTGCAAACGCGCGGTCTAAGAAAAAAGGCTAACTCACGGCAAGCATCTGGAGAGCCAGGTATGCATGGACGTCCCTTCAAGTCTCGTGACAGATCTGGTTGCCACGGATCGTAGTTCTGGCATGCTGGCCAGTCCGCGATCATTTCTGGTCCAGGCTTCGGACTTCCCAGTCCAGGCGGAAGCCAGAGCTCCACGCAAACTTCGCAAAGCAAAGCGAGGAAGAGCCCTCCTGACATCACCTTGCTTTGCCGGTTTAATCAAACAAAAACAAGCTTTTCCGGCACCGCGCCTTCATCCACAGCTTGGCTCGAGCAGGCAATCTCCCCGGCGTTGTTGGTGGGTGGATCATGTCGCCGCTGAAATAGAAGGCAGCTACAGCAGTCAGAGGCAGCAAACCTCAGGTGCTCCCTTCCTCACCACTTCAAGAACTGCTGCCTAGCGCCGTCTGAATGCAACTTGTTTGCATCAGTTCAGTCTATAGCGCGCTTCCCACGTGTGAGCTGAAGCTTGTGTGCTGCTAAGTGGCACCAAACCGTCTGTTCCGCCGTGGCCACTAAGACAATTGCAACAGCACCGAGCTGTGGTGCCGCCAACAGCAGCATTTTCATCTCTGCCACCGGGTCCATGTGCGACCTGCTTCCATGCATTCAAAGAATCTAGGCAAGTCCTGCCAGGCCAAAGCACCTCGCTTCTCATGCAGTTTGAAACATTAGATCACGGCCTCAGGGCATCGTGCCAGGCTTCTGGCAGGTCTTCACCTGTCCAGTCTTTAAACTGCGGCATAAGTCTCACGAGTCCTGAGCTGTCTAAGGACTCTATAGACATCATGCATGACAAGCCACTCTGCTCCGCAGGCAGCTCAGGCTCGGAACGGCCACCTGTCGTCATGTGCAATCCATGCATGATCATGCATGCCCAACACAAGACAGTGCAAGGCCAGAGATTGACAAGGCCTTCTAATGATCCCAGGTCGAGCGTTAGCGCTGCCGTCAGGACCCGAGTTGCTCTCGCCCTTGCGCAGGCATCCTTTGCAGCCGCGGCATGGAATTGCAAAATGGTATAGACCTTGGCCAGGATGAGGATGAAGAGCTGTCGACAAACCTGCCCCAATATTTGTTCAGAAGCTTGCGCAAGTTGTTCAGTAAGCCACACGCAATTATGTAGCAGGACCATCGCAGCATGACCCTGCTGACTCTTTGCAACGAAGAGTCCACACCGAGGTCCTTGGACAAGCCCCAGTACGCTTTGGCCTCCTCCTGGTGAGAGCTGCAAACCCTGCTGTCTCCAACTTCCAAAAGTGGCTGATAGCTACGCTTTTTCGTGTTCTTGGTGCAACCAGCTTTACAAGCGGTTGGCCTTCATGGGACGGTTCAAATGCGAAATTGAAACCAAAGATGACATGAGGCGGTTCAACATCCACACTGTCCAAGTATGTCCAAGTGCTCTTGCACGCATGCGTCGTCTGCAGCGAGTCTCAATCGCAGACCATGTCACGAGCATGACGCAAGGGCAACTTGTCCTGGTCAGGTGGCCATCGGATCAGATCCAGGTGAGCAAAGAGCTGGGCCACCAAAGCAAGACCTGCCAGTTTCAATGGCTTGCTCCCTTTACCTGTACCTCTTCTTCTTCTTGTCACTGCTCTACCCCCCACTAGGGAGGGGCCGGGGCAACGCCCTAAGCAGGATGGACGGTCCGATTGCGAGCACTGTGTCAGGCCCCGGCTGCTGATCATATGCGGGGACACGGAGAAGAAACATACTTGATACCCGGGGCCCTGCTCACATATCTACTCAGAAACCGTAGTCCCCTCCGCTCCCACGTATGAACATCACCGCTTCTGATCCCAGCTGTGAAATTTCCATCACCGCCCAACTCTTATGGCCTGGGCCCTCTACACAGTGATGGGGTTGTCATGACAATACAGCAGACTAGGCATTGCCACCTGCCCCAACCACCGGATTATAAACTAACACACCAAGGGTCACTACACTTCTTCTTCTTGTCACTCTTATCCTTCTTCATGTTATTCCTTTCGTTCCTGGACTGGTTTTGCCTGCCCTGGATTCCTTCTCCCTCCCTCCTTTCTTCCGCTTGCACGAGAAGGGCAACAGCATCGGATTTCAATTAGCAGCACTACCCATGCCCACGAAAAGAAAAACACCGAAAGGCATTCAATCGCTTGCTTGATTTCCTTCTGTCTTTCTAGGGTAAGCACGTATGCCCAGTCTTGTAGGGAAAGGTCAGCACTGACAAAAAGGATATAAGGTGCTTTGTACCCAGAATGGAGTTGGTGTTGTTTTGTTCAGTGCTTCAAGACTTCCAGTATGGTACATTCTATTGAGCTCTGCTGACAGTCAGGTATCAAGTTCTGACCTCACCCCAGAGTGGGCAAAGGTTCAGCTGCAACAAGCAATTCTCCTTGATGGATGTGTGTCCGAAACGCGATCATGTTGTTCCTCATTCTACGGTAGTACTCCGGCGCTGGAAAGGCTGACTTGGAGAGGAGCTTCAGGGTCTTGGGGCAGACCTTTGCATTGTTAAAGCTGCAATCTCAGCTGCTGCAAAATTGGGAGGAACAAAGTCAGAATCAAGGAGGTGTTTGGTGTTCACGTCAGGAACAACAAAACAAGATCTTTGAGTGCATGTAACCTTGCAGCATGTTCCTATGTTCATACTTCCCCTTCAGCATCAAGTGTGGGAAAGCTGTAATGCTGCAAGGACAGCAAGTGCCTGCGCTGGCCGAAAACACGTCCCCGGTCCAGTACCAAGGATTTCCAATGACAAGCAATACCAGGCAAGAGATAAGCTGGACGGTGCCAACCAGATCCTTTGGAAAGGTCATGACCTGAAAGCCGTTCAAAAAGCAGGTTGTGCTGGCACTAAGCACCGATGATAAGACCCGGACCAGCAGGAAGACACCCAAGATCAGAACCTCCGAGGATCGGCGCTGGGCGAATTCCAGGAGTTCCGCTCTCTGCGGAATTTCCATGGCTCAGAACACTCTGTGGCACTATGTGGCAAGTCTGTGCACATCTGCCGCAGCTTCGCCTTCACAAAGGTACTTGTCGGCGTTATGTCATAAGTATACTGACTGAGCACGCTGCTCCTACTTCATGTCATGCGTGGGCTTCGTCACCTTGAGGCCCACCGCTTGTCGTTTCTTTGGACAGCGGTGGCGTTCAGGCTTCGGCATAATTCACCAAGGTGAGGTCATAATCTTCACTTCGACTTGAGTCAACCAAAAAAACCTTGCGCGTTCATGGGGGCTAGCCTTCCGGCCTCTGCACGCGCGCCACTTGCCGCATACCAAGGTATCCTCCAGGTGCTCACACATTTTTGACAAAGCGAAGTTCAGTTTAGCCATCATCAGCTATCCCCATGGCCGTCCGTGTGTACTGCTGAAATTGGCTGAACGCAAAATTCCACACAACAAGCCCCAATAAAGTCTGGCACTAGGCAGCCACTGATCTTCTCTGAGACGCTAGCTCAGCTAGAAGAACAAGCCTTGCCTCAGCTCCACGGACTTGAAGCACGCATAACATACGCACATACAGATCATCTGCCAGAAAGGCCACCTTGCCGTGTCTGGCTGCCATTTACGAGTAAGGCCCTGTCGCTCAGCGCTAGGAGGCGAGATGCACAAAGTGGTTGGGTTGCAGCTTTAAGAAGCCTCGGGGTGGACAGGTTCAACTTCCGCTGGGCAAGCCAAGCAAAGCTTTACCAACTCCATCGCTTCGCCTTTTTCGACTTTGGAGCACAAGTTGGCAAAATTTGCAGCCCAGAGTTAAGACTCGGTCCTAGTCGGCTGTCTGTGACAGCAGTGGTGCTTACTCAGGGCACGCCCTGAGCATGTCTGTACTGTGCCACTCTTCTGAGGCATTATTTGCAGCATGTTGATGAGAGGCCAGCAACTGAATGGGTAACCTAAGGGTCCCTGCTTCAACCCAGCCTTGCCTCAGTTAAACTACATCTGCATACATCTTCTTTTGCAGAAAGCTTTGGCACACCACGCTATATCTGAATCGGGAATTGGTTGGCCTGCATCGGGAACTGCAGCCATCCACAATTGAAAGGATCGAATCAACAATGGTTTGCAAGGTTCCGTAGACACTTATTTGTGGGGCCCGGTTTGGGGCGTAGGGCCTACGTCTCCCTATCTGATTGATCCTTTCCTGCAAAGAGACATGGGGTCAAATCTGGTATCAGCATATTGTCTCTGCCTTTGTTTCTCATGATTGACAGGCATGATTGGAGGAATGCAAGGGTTGTCGTTCTGCTTGGCTTCGCGCCTTCCGAAGCCTCTTGCCAGAAATGACTGCACCGCCTTTGAGTATCAGTCTAATTTGCGTAGCCGCTTTGCGAGGGGAGCCGTGGATTATGTTTCCTGAAACATGTTGGCCGCAAATGGTGCATGTCACGCGAACTTGAAAGGCTGCCTCCAAAGCGTACTCGGCGACCTCCAGAGAGGGTCCAAAGCAAGCAAAGTACAAGGTGACTGGCAGGGCAAAGCGGGCAAGGCAAAGCACTAAGGTGCTACGTCCCTCACGACCTCGCAAACTTGCAAACCAATGCTGCGAAGATCTGACTCAATGCCGAAAAGAAGACTCCCTGACTCCATGCCCTGTGGCCTTGAAGATATACAACCTCTTCGCGCAAGCTTTTGCAGCAAAATACACAAAAGCTTCAAGAGTCTGGGCGATTAAAAGGTGGCTTTAGAAGCTCAGCACACGTCGCAAGATGCCTTAGGCATGCCTGCAGCTCTCTGATGTTTTAACAGAGAAAGAAGCTAGAAGTCAATCCCAGCCGGCACTAACCGGCAGGTGTCCAAAATCGCATTCGCATTCTGACGACGGTGACTATATTGCAAGGTTCACATCTTTACCTCGACTTGGTCGCCAGAAGCAGTCCATACAATGTCGCTATCTTGGATCCTTCCTATGTTCTTATCCACCTGATTCCTGCGTGCTTGCCGACTCAACGCATCTTCAGATCGGACCAAAGCTGCCAGGCAGGAGGTGGTGCGAGCTTGCTCTTTGACAAGCAGATCCAACTGATCCTGCAGCTTGTCGGCCTGCTTCGAGATTTGCAAGGAAGGAATGATACAGTGGAAAGGAGGGAAGAATGTGACCAATTCTTTGCAGGGCCGAGGTTGGAAAAAACATGGGAAACGCTACCAGGTGCTGGGTCTGGCCTGCTGCTTGAGCGCGAACAAGTCGACAGCTTTTGCAGAGCCATGCAGCTGCAGGCATCTCTGTGAGAACTCTTCATAGCTGATGAGATGGTCGCCATCAGCATCTAAGCTGTCAAAGAGCGTCCAAGCGTCGACGGCACTGACCTCAATGGCAGCGAAGAATGCAACCATGTCCTCGTCGTTGAAGAGCTCCTCAAACTCGGAGATGGTGATCTGGCCCTGCCCTGATGAATCAATCTTCTTCCACAAATTTTCAACAAGCATTCTGAATGCCTGCACGTGATGCATGAGAACTTCATGGTCCCGCTCCCTGGTCTTTATAGCACTGTTCACGAATACTCCTGTAATTACGTTAAGCAAAGCAAAATCTCCAAACGCCACGTACACGTGAAAGAGCTGGACCCACATGATCCCCATTGGCTCCAAAGCATCGGCCGCTTCTATCCAATCAAATCCTGCAAGCAGTGTCCTGAATAGAGTTGTGCAGGAGTCGTACACGCCACCAAAATGAAATTGCAACCGATCAAGGCTTGAATCGGCACTTGCCGGGTAGCCTGCAGCATCTAGGTGCTGTAATGCGGCATCTGCGAAGAGTACGCCAAAACTATAAATCACCAAAATGAGCAAGACCATTGCCCACACCAGCTGTCGCACGGTATCCAGGACCGAAATAACTAGCTCGCGGAAAGCGCTGATGAAGCGAACCAGTCTGACAGACCGCACCACCTGCAGCACACGCGTGATTCTAAACACACGAATCACACGGAAATTGCCGTTGGAAGTTCCAGCACCAAGAGTCTGCAAGTCGATAAAGTCAACAATCAGCTCAATCCAGGCAGGAATGACAATACAAACGTCAAGCCAGTTCCACGCATAGTCAGGGCCGCATAGAAAACCACGAGTTCCCACAGCCACGAGGCGGACGATCATTTCCATTGTGAATAAGAGGGCATAACAAAAGTGACCAAACAGGAAGCCTCTTGCGATAGCGTCGTCGGATTCGTAGGCGCTGACTTGAAGCTGCACACCAAGAAAAATTGAATTGGAAAGGATCACTACGGCAACTGCTACATTGAACAATGTGGATGAGGAGACGATGCGAGCCCAATGCTGACCTTAGTGGCTGCAAGAAAGTTCTAGCCGCATGAGCACAACCGCTAAACCTATAAGGAGGTATGAGCTTGAACCGAACCAAGGAGCAAATCTGTGTGGTCGAGCCTGACTCCAGCTTCTGGGCGGCATCAGCAGACTGCCGCTTGATTGATTCCACTCGTTGCCCCTGCTCCTTCGCCTCTTGATACTCATACTCATGAAATGCCCGTCGCCGCTTTGGTGTCACCTGCCCTGATCCAGCTGGCGTGGCTATCGGTGTGTAGTCTGCACTAGCTGGAGCCTCGGGAGCCAGCAATGCCGGCGAGTGTCCGCTGGGTACAGAACTTGCTGAGTTCTGCTGTTCGATGCCAATGCTGACGTCGAGAGTGTTGAAGTATGCTGTAGGCAGCTCGTCACCTCTGCTGTCGAGCAGATGCCCCACCCTTGAAATCAATGTGTCCAAACGAATTAGGACCTCTTCATGCTGACTTTTCAATAGTGTGGGCAGAGAATCCTCCATTGCGAGAAGGCGCTTCGATGCATTCAACATGTCTGCGAGCCGGATATGCAACAAGAATTATGCAGCTTCCGCATGTGGCAGGCATGTCGGCCAAGCAGTTCGTACAGGAGGCGATGGTGCTAGAAAGTAAATGGACGACTCCACTAAGTGATGAAGCGCTTAGGGTCGGCCGGCCTTGGGCAATCTGAAGTCTCGCGGCGGCAGATCGGCAGTCCATGCCGTAGCACCATTCGCAGAACGCCGGGCAAGGTCAGCAGTACACTTTTATGTCGCTCAGGTCTTCGCATCAAGCGTTTTCCGAGAAAGCTGCCGATGCAAAGGGTCTATGCTATGCTCGCTATGCTGTTTCAGGCTGTGGAGACTGAATTGGAGCATCTCGAGAAAACTGACTGGCAATTTCCGATTAGCATATATAATAACGCGGGACCTTCTGGTT
This sequence comes from Symbiodinium pilosum, assembly GCA_905231905.1. NCBI lineage: Eukaryota > Dinophyceae > Suessiales > Symbiodiniaceae > Symbiodinium > Symbiodinium pilosum. Next base: position 54,486 of record CAJNIZ010011001.1, on the reverse strand, counting down.
ATGCGGCGCCTCTCCACCATAGCAGTACTGTATGTCTTTCACCGTGGACCTGGGGCTTGCATATCCTGAGAAGATGCGCAAAGTGACGCAAAAAGGCGGAGGTGGGGTCCTACTTCAAAACATTGGAATTCAGCAGTTGTTGTCGAAATCTTGGGGGTAGAGCACGGGCAACTTTCCTGCTTGGCATGGAGGAGCATTGTACCTAGCACTCTATACTGGGGAAGCGGCGCATCAGCACGCCGAACAAAGGACTGACAGGTGGAGCTTCATGAAGCAACTCAACTTGTCGGTTGTCAGCATGCCTGGAGCGTAGCGGATGGTACGCTGCCCCGGTCTGCACAGCGAAGGTCCACCTTGTTGGGTCAGTGCTAGTAGACGCTAGTACCAGGGTGCGCTGGCCTCACGGGCTTTCCGCAGGACAGGAGAACAAGTCCCTTTTCCTGGGTAGTGCGATATGCCTGCGCTGACTACAGTAAACGACGCAGGTGAAGGCGGGCGCGGCCCCGCGCACGAAGGGATTTGAAAGCCCCTTCGCTTAAGCATGTGCAGAATTGCAACCGGAAGAATGAACGATAACGAAAGCTAGCTAGCACCTAGCGAGAAACTATGGCAGGCAGCACCTACAGCAAATGAAGGCGGCAGAAGCATGCTGTGGATTGGTTCACTTTTTCTGACAGCTCGCACTAATCAATCGAGATGTGCTGCTAGCGCATGGTGCATCTCAGCCAGTGCCAACTCCAGCCTTGCAGTCATGGAACATGGGCTGGTTATGGTTATGCAGCTATGCATCTTTCCAGCGCTGAGGCCAGGACCTCTGCAAGATGCAATGGGACCTTTCTCACCTCGCAAAGCTCTTGGCCGGTGCCTTGTCCTCGCAAGTGAAAACGGAAAACACAAGTAACTCGCTTGACCGCATGGACATGTAATGCGGCAACATGTGTGGTAGGTGCATCCTCCAAGGAACTCGGGCAGCATGGAGATATCCAGCCCCGCGTGTTCTTGCAAGCCGCCCCGAAAATCATCTCCCAGGATGCAAATCTTCCGCTGCCTTAGATGCTCTATCATGGCCCGATGAAAGATGTGATCTCAGTGATCTCACCTGCTTGCTGTCGCCACGTTGCATGGCGGGTGTCAAATGGCTCTTAGCTAGGCCCCACAGCTTAGCAAATACGAACGGAGCGCGGATGATGGTGACAGAGTAGTTCACCTGGCCGTTGCGCTGGTCATGCTCATTGCCCTCTGACAATCACAGCCCAGTTTTGGGCAACCTGTCCATACAGCTGGTTGCTGTGCGCCTCCGGGAAGTTGTTCTTCCCAGTGGAACTCAGCTATGATTGGTTCTGCATTTGTCAATGATGCACGAAGGAGCTGACAACTTACGCTAGACCATCTGTACCGAGATACATCATCTGCTTGATCAGATTGCGGTGACGCAGCACTTGCATCCCCAAACCTCCAGGTGGCTGGCTGCTAGTTAAATCCTGATAAGCAAAAGGTTTTGCAGCAGAGATGGTCCGGCCTTTGGCGTCAATTAGCAGTCGTGCCTGGACAAGCTGCTTGCGACCTTTCACAAATCTGGTGAGTTGTAGCTCGCGTATCGCAGAGGGCGGAGCTTTGCAAGGATGCGCACCATACACATGGTACACAGGGGCAGCAGGTGCATCATGCATGGAAAGTTGCTTTTGTCATCTCTCCGCATGTAGGTCAAACGATGCAGACCGAGAAGAAGCGACAACCTCGTTCCGGCGCATACAGAATTCAGCATGGCTATGAAGCTGCCCCCTTTTTCAAAAATGTCTTGCAAACGACAGCTGAATGAAAAGCGGGGCCAGCTGATGGCTGAAGTTTCTCTGGGAAGTCGAGCCACAGAGCCTGGCGCTCCGCATGGCCAGACCGGTCATGCTCTGCACGAACCTGAAACACCGGGATTAGCCAATGCCAGCCAGTCAATAGCAAACCTGTTGCACGTACGATGCATGCTGCCAAGCTGCCGCAGGAAGCACGTGGCGCCCCCGGCCACCAGGGTCGCTGTACCCGATGCTACGTGACAAGGTCCCCTGCAAGTGCATATCAGGAGGATACTGTGGATGCAGAGCTTGACCACAAACCTGTAAGGGGAAATCTGGGGAATGGAAGCCCATCCGGCAGCTGCCTTCATACAGGCAAACCAAGCACTCGCCCAGGCAATAAGTGACTTCCTCAGCTGGAGAGGGCAATTTCTCAAGTCAGTCCAGAAGTTCAGAAGCGGTTGCAGGCGAATGCTTTCAAGCATCGCGCCCAAAACAAGCGTTCCACGAGCAGCGCGTGTCTCGCGCCTTGTCTCTCTGCGTGCAGCTCCCATCCAGCAAGCTGGTCCCTGCATATGGCAATCCTGCAGGTCATGAAAGGCCACCTGCGTTGTTACGACTAAACTCTGTCCGAAACTTACAGGCCACCTCCAGTACATGCCGTGTGTAACTGCTCCTCAGCTTGCGCAAGCCATAGCAATGCAAAGATGCTGATGCTGCGATTTGTCCTTGCTTCACTTGTACCAACATCCTGAGTGCAGGGCCCCAGGTTCGGCATCCACGACAGGGGCAGTGCGGCAGCATGGCCCAAAAGGCCGCGTCTTGCCACGTCTCCTATGGAAGCAAAGGCAGCCGCCACCTCAGGCCGAACTTCGTGCAGTTTCATGCTGGCTGACCTCTGAGGACCTTTCTTGGCCATGTTTCGATACTGCATGCTGCTCCACTCCATGCCTCGCCCCGGCAGACATCAAGAGCTTCAAGCGCGTCCATCGCAACCGCAGCCATTGCCAAGTCCTGCAAGGATGAAGCCACAACTCCAGCGTTGCAAATCGACCAGAAGTACGCAGGACGTAGGATGGGTGACCCATCGGGCCTGGCAGAGGAAGCTTGAACGCTTCGACAACCTGCTACTGCAACGCTGAAAACCACGCGCTTCAAGCTTGGCAGTCCTTCTTCAGAGCAACCTGCTGCAAATCCCTCTTGCTGCTTCGCAGAATGTCCCCAACTCGCCGGAGCTGTGCCGTTGCGCAGTCAAGGGTGCGCCGTGGTAGCGCAGCAAGCTGCAGAGCCGTAGGCTGTACTTCACACACTTCCAGAGCAGTTGCACACAGGGCTGCATCGGGCTCAAGGGCTTGCAGCTCCATGCGCTGAAACACCTGCAGTACCATCTTCCAATCGCTTGGGGTCAGTGCATTGCATACCTCAGTTGAAGGACGGCTTTGCTACGGAGACACACTGATGTGCAACTGAGCAACATTCCGCTGTGCAAGGCAGTGCTGGTTATTGCTAGCTGTGGCCTCGCTTGCTAAGGAATTACAGAACAGGCGACTGCGCCAAAGGCGGCCACATCTGGAGAAATCTGCCAGGCCTTGCCGTTTCCAGAGCCCTTCTGGAATGTATGTCAAGTAATCACAGCGACAGATTTGTCGGCTATGATTCCGGGTGCCTCCATAGACTCCAGCAAGGCCCAGCTTTCTTTGTGGCGCCCGGCTTTGGAGCAGGCAGCCATTGCCGCACTGCCTCACGCTCCAGCTCAAAAGCTCCGAAGCTCCCTACAGCTCATTGCTGCCAAGAGGCAACTCACCGCATTGGGCGCGACCTCCTCACTTTGCATGCCCACCAACAACGACAGTGCAGCCACCCATTCACTGCATTTTTCCTCGGCTTGCTTTGCGGTGAGCGATGTCAGCCGCCATCTACCAGTGCATTCAAAGTAGCACAGGCGCTGAGCGCTGCGCTGAAGCCGCGCACCCCGGGAAACAAGCCCTCACCGCTCATTGCAGTCAGTAGCTGGCATGCCTTCTGCCACTGGAGGCCTGGCATGTCCGGTTTCTGATCTCTGTGGAGATCCTTTGGAACATTCCCTGCGTGGCCCTCGAAGACCAAACGCTTACGCTGCACATTCTCTTCTGATCTCGGCTTCGGAGAGAGTGAACTGACTTCTTCTTCGTCTTACTACTACTACTACTACTACTACTTCTTCTTCTTCCACTGCGGCTTGGTCCACGGCGCGTGCGTTTCCAGCTTCTCGTCACCCCTACTTAGCCCCTATACTCCTCCTCCGCTCTGCCCTTTGCGGGAATCTGGCGCCCACCAGGCGCTGTCCCTCCTTGCTGCCAGGGTAGCTGCTGTCGGCCACTGATGGGTGACCAAAACTATGCGAAGCACCCAAAGGGGTTTCCATTACACAAACGGTCTCTGGCATCGAGCGTAAGCATTCTTAATCCAGACCCTCTGTATGAATTGATCGCAACTCACAGCTTGCGCAATGCAATCTGATAAGGGTATGGAGATAAGGGCCCTGCAAGACCCGGCAAAGGGTATGGGACCGGGTGGATAAGAAAACACTCCAGTCTATCCCGCAAGGTGGGATCTCCATTCCCAATTCCCCCAAAACACTCATAACTGTGAGGTTACCTGTATGGGCCCCTAACATAGGACCTTGGCCTGTCTAGGGCCTAGGGTGATGAGGGCCCGTTGAGATGGAAAAATCCGAACTAAGTAAAAAAGTAGGGCTCTCAGGATCCATACTACAGGCCCATACTGAAAATCCTTTACGACCCTTAAACAAAAAACTCATACGCACTCATCGAATCCATGCCGAAACCCTAAGCCACATATCTTCCACGCTCCAGGACGTCAACATTTTACCCTCCATATGCTGCAGCCTGCGTCACCTCAGTCATCTGTTTCCCAAGCTGCCCACGTTTGCTGTCAACGGCTCTACGCCAAGTGGGTTTGTTCCCGCGACTGGCCGGTCGGGTACCTAGGCTCCTCTTCCCTTCTCTCCCAAAACTTCTTGCCACCTGTTCGAGGGAAGGCCACTTGCAGAGGGGTCTTGCAAGACTCAGCAAGTCCCTGTTTTGCACTCACGTAGAGCAGGATCTCGGGTGGATGAAAATGCGAACACCTTCCTTTCTTCCTTGCGTTTCTTTAGTTTAGTTGAGGTCCCCGGATGCTCTCAAACTCGCCTCCGTCACCAGCAGCCAGAAGCTCTCGGGAATGTTTGCCAGGCTGTGGAGAAGCTCGTGTATTCTGTGGTTCTGTGGTAGTTCTCTATGAAGCCGGGCCTGGCAGGGCCCTGCCTACCTGGCAGTGATGCTGCAAGGAGTGGTGCACAGTCCAAGAAGCACCAGCTACAGCCACAAACCGTATATTATTAATCAACCGATGTTCCTTGGTTTTGGCTGGGGCAACCTTAAAAGGACAATCGGGCGTCAGTGTTGAGATCTCTCTTTGGCTTTGGTTCTTCCTCTCGTTTTGGCACATGGTCGGTTTGGCTGAGCTTGGGCAGTAGCTCGAGCAGTGTGGAACGAACTCTAGCTTGTGGTGAGATGTGCGATGATGTGCGTCTTCCTCCCCTCAGGTCCCACATGCTTCCTCTCTCTCGCCCACTCTTCCTGGCCGTTTACCTGGCCTTGAACATTGCCGATTACATACCGCGCCTTTCTCACATGCACTGATCGCAGCGTGGAAGCTCCGTGAATCTGCCAAGCTGTTGTCAATCATGTGCGCCAGCAGCGCCTGCTGTCAGGGCAGGCAAGAGAGTGCTCCGTGGGCCCGGGGCCCCTTTAGGTCTTCAACATGAATCCATCCCAGTCCCACCAGGCCCTGCTTCCACAAACCTCCACAACGTTCCAGAGCACCTCAGCAGGCCAAGACTGCCTGACGACGGCTTTGCGTCACAGCATCTTGCTCGCCCGTCCCCAGTCTGAGGCACTGATGACAGTGCTGAAGCCTGGTGTAGTGACTGTTGAGCCTGCCAGCAGAGTCCACTCCTCAAAGTTGGCTGGAGGACTCACCGCAAGGGTCGGCCAGCCTCTCCTGACAAACTCCCACAATGTCAGCAGCGCATACTGCCAACAGCGGGATCGGCAAAGCGCATTGAGCAGGGAGTTGCAGCTTTGCCTGAGAAGCTCAGCGATGGGAAAATGGGAATCGGAAAGCTGCCCTGCAGATTTGCTCTAACGGATGTCCAGCTGCTCGTCTGGCACCAACTGCTCATCCTGATCTAGCGCCTTGAAGATAGACAGCGCCTTTTCCCACCGAGCGCCTTTCGCACAGGCGTTGATCACTGAATTATAGCTGATCAGGTCCGGATTTGGGAGCTTCGGATCATGCACAGCGGTATCTTGCATCTTTGCCTTAGAGCCGGGACCCTATGTTGGGGCTACATGGCTGACGCTTGCGCACTGCATAGTTCCAAAGCAGCAAAGCTTCAAATACGTGGAGGGAACGTTGCCACTCGGAACCTTTTGCCCACGCCCCAAGCATTGTGTTCCAGGTGACAATATCGGGGGTGAGATGTACGGCATCCTGGCAGGCACACAATTCCCAAAACCTGCTTTTTTTTGATTTCTCCAAGTTCTGGGTCCTGCATCAACTGCTGCGCCTGTAACCACTGGCTGGCCTTGCACAGCAGCAGCTAAGATGCAAAGGCCTGTGCTCCGATGAACCTCCATGACATGAATGTAAGACCAAAAATTCCGCTTTGTTTCCTTCCCACATGCCCCAACAGCTGCATTGAGGACCACCAGGTCTGCGCAAGCCCGGACCTGGCACATGACCAAAGAATAGAGAGTGACCGCCAACCATTGCCTCCCTTGCCACTGTGACATGTAGCCGAGGTGATTTCATCTTCGACTTTCAACCACTCGTACCTCGGCCCAGAAGCCCAATGCTTGTTGCCAGTGGCCTGCTCTTCCAAGACTGGATATTGTCACCTCAGGCTGGTATGGAGTGCTCGAAGTTTGTGGCTCTTTGTTAAGCTCTTCTCTGGAACCCCTTTCTTGCATGGCACCTGCATCTTGAAGTGCAGCCCTGTTTTCGGAAACTGCCGAGTGGGCTGTCAGTTTTACTTTTAAAGACGGCAACTGCCAAGGGGCACTCCAAGTTCTCGGTTCGCTTTGATGCGGGTCTGGGCGCTGCCAGGGCGCAGTAGGAACAGATGTTTCATCCATGGCTGGCGCGCGGTGTGTCCAAATTGATTCAGAGCCCGATCAAAGGAGAAAAGGCCAGTTCTGCAACCACCCTTCCACTAAAGCATGATGGCCTGCAATGATGCAGTACTGCCCGGCTCTGCTGCAGGTCAGGAAAACCTAGCGGATCAAAACCAAAAACAAACCAAGGCTGCCACGCAGGGACTCTGCACGGCCGCACTGAAGCAAATCCTCTTGCCACTCGAAAGTTGGAAGCAAAGGAGTTACAGCACAGCGCAGCGTGCAGTTCCATGAGCTGAGCCAGTCCTCCAGGTGGGACACGAAGCCGCGAGTGATGGCTGACACCAGGTCCTGGCTTTCCGTGCGGCGCTTTGAATTTGCTGTTGATTTTAAGGATGCCACATCTTTAGAAACAAGGATGGAGCTCCCCGATCTCGAAACTACGCATAGCAAGGGATCGTTGGAGTCCTCGCGAACGTACCTTGGAAGCTGCCAATGCTTGTGCTCACTTTCCCGGGCTCTCTTTCTCCTACTGTGGGTGCTCCTTGCCTCAATTAAACCGCTCCCTTGTAGCTGTCGTCTTCTCAATCAAAAGATGACATGAGCCGGGGTGTGTATTTCCTATTGCTTTTTTTCAATAACAAGCAACTTCCGCGAGTCCTTCCGTTCACCTTCCGCGAATACACTTGTTGATGCTGGTGGATTTTTTCATCAAAGTTGCAAATGCGCTTCTCGCAAGAGCTCAATTTCAAGGCAAAATGTGCGGACACTCTACTCACAGCTTTTGGTAGTTATGAGAACAAAGAATAAAGAAATACAGGGAAAAAAAACAAAAATACGGTATTCATGTTCTATAACAATGCATGTACTAGTTGTAGGAATGAAAAATTAACATGACCTTAGAAGAATCTTTGCTAGGAGCAATAATAACAAAAGTAAGGCAACAGCAATAGTAGCAATAGCACTGATAATGATAATAAAAGCTAAAGCAATAGGCAATAGTATGATATAAAGAGAAAGCACAACCGTAACACCAGGAATGATATTCACAAACAATAATACAATCATAAGAATCAAATAAAAATGAATAGTGATAATATGGTAACCTTTAAGGTGACACTTTGAATAATGCGAATCAAGGATAAGAGCACTAAAAGAATCGATAATGATGTTTAAACAGCTCAAACCGCTATGCCATAAGTCACTTTTTGATGTGTATTTACCTTCCTGAGATCTATTTATTTTTCTTGATGGCTACTCCGTATTCATATGGGTCTTGCAGCGATTCCTGTTGCTGGGAATTATGTTGCTCTTGAAAGCAGGCGTCCACCGCTTAAAACAGGCGCGCAAATTGCAGGGCGCGCCCCCCATCTGCAAACGCAGGGCTTGAATTGAGTCGTACGACACTTCCTGCAGGTTTACGCGGTTGAAAAGAGGCGGAGAGGTTGGATGGAGGCGCATGGGGAGGCGCGCAGCACCCTTGCCAGGTCCTGAAAAATTAGGAAAACTTCATATGGCAGCAGTTCCTGCAGGGTTGCGCGGCTGATAAAAAGGCGGGGGCAGGGGGGGTCTCAGCCCCACCCAGTTGCAAAGACAAGGCTTGTAGCGTTCAAAGGATTCATTAGGTCTTGCAACAGTTCCTGCAAGGTTGCACGGCTTCCATTTGCAAACAGGAGGCTTACAGCCCAGGTTTTTAAAAGATGCATATGGCATCCGGGTCTTGCAACAAGTCCTGTCGGGTTGCATGGCTGAAAAGGCAAGGGGGTTAGAGGGGGTGCAGACCCGAACAGATTCAAATGGGTCTTGCAAAAACTCCTGCAGGGATGCACGGTTTGTAAGAATGCCAAGCCTTAATGGATTTTACGGGCTGGATTGTCTGCAGACGCGACCGCCTGCACGAACCGGAGTCCACAAACTCCAGCTAAGGTTTTGCATCTGTTGCGGCACGTATATGAGACGAGCAAGCAACTTTTGGTGGGCAAACGATGGGGGCCGTACCACTACTACTGCTGCTGCTACCACTGCTGCTACTACTGCTACTGCTACGACTAGTACTAGTACAAGTACTAGTACAAGTAATGCTACTGCTACTACTCTCTCTCTCTCGAGGCGCAATCACAAGTAATTAGTGATCCTGCGTATCCGGCAGCCCTTAGAGCCGGCTGCTGTCAGCGCATATCTTATGCTACTGCTACTGCTACTACTACTACTACTACTGCTACTACTACTACTACTACTCCTACTCCGCGACTGAACCGCTTCTGCGGGCTTCTGCGCAACAGACACACCTTGTTTTCGAATGTCACATCCTTTATTATGCGTGTCCCGTATGTTTTCGCTACCCGGAGAACAAACACTGCTTGCAAGTATGAGAATTGGAAGGGAAGGTGCCCATCCAGATCAGCGGCGCCCAATCGCCATATTGCAATGGGCTCGCCGCCAGGGCCATGCCTGCAAAGGCGGCCGAAAAAACCTCATGGCGGATTGCTGCAATGCTGAGACCAACATTGCCACTGCATTTGTAACATCAATTGATGGCTTACTTGCAGCTACAAGACCATACTTCTTCGCCAGTGAGGCTTCACGCGAATGCAGCTCTGGATGCCAACGCCAGCATGTCGCATCTGGAGCCGCGCGATTTCCATCTGCGGTGTACGGCTCGCCGGTTCCAAATATCATCATCACCTGACTGCGCAGTCAACACGCCTGGTGGGAATGCCATGCGAATTTCCACACTAGCAGATGCTTGCACACAGCAGCAAACACCGGCATGTGGGTGCGTTAAGTCTGTCAATGGAATTCGAACGTGGGCTTGTTCTGCTCGACATCGTAAGGCATGCCAAGCAAGGCGCGCTGTCATCCTTTGAAATCTTGTGCGGTTCCTGTCCCCGCACATGTCCGCCCGGCATGGTCTTCTTGTTTCCAGCAACCCTTTGTCAATCGACAGGCGAACCCTTCAACACAGAGTTTGGAGCAATTTCAGGGACGTGTGTGGCAGGTTCATACCAACAAAACAGCAGGGCAAGCAGGGGAAGATCAGCATCACGGATAAGCGTCCATGATAATACGTACTGCCAACCACTGTGATGGTGCAGGGCCGGTCGTGTTGCGCTTCATTGCCGGGTTGCTGCTACGTACAAGTTCCACAAGTCTTCAGCCAACCTCCACAGTTCAAGTAGATCAGCTGGCTACTCAGGCAGCAACCGATTGGATGGAGAAAGCCGCGCGCCATTTGACAGTTTCCCGGTACATAGCTGCAGCAGCTGCAACATCCAGCTCCCGGGCCTTGAGGAATCCTTGGTGCAAGTATGACCTCGACCTGGTCTCAGTTCAAGGAGGGGGCCCTATCCGCAGCTCTGCTATCCTCACCTCAAGTGCAAGCCAGCGTCGCAACAACATCAGCCTTGGTCAAACTGCTCAAGTTTCAAGTGTCATCCAGCAAGCGGCCCTGAATTTGGAAGACCATCTTGCTATCTTTGCCGCAACTCTCTGCATGGCAAGACGCGGGTCGCAGAGAGGCTCACGCCCCCGGGCTGATATTCGGCGCCCAAGTTCGACTACTTGGGCCACGTGCCTTGAACAATCAGCACAGTCTCACAAGCTCCTGCTCTCCAGATATCTTCTAACCACTGCTGTCAAGCTGCTCTGCCGGCACCCCCGCCAGGCGGGCTGCATCCAGGTCCTGTGCGAGAGCGATGCCAACTTAGCCCTGTCCTCCGAACGGATGCAGAGCCCACTATAGACTCCCACCATGAAACCCATTCATCTATCCCTGGACATCCGCGGCATGTGCTCTTTGCGCCTCGTCTGACTCGTGCAGTCGCTCGCGCACGTGGTTCCTGGAGTCAACGCAACTGGAAGTCTGTCTACAAGATCATATCCGCGTCCAGCGGGCAATGGTTTGCTAATTACGTCCGCCTCTCTGGTCTCCGACCCTTCGAGGGAGCTGCTCGCTGCCACCAAAGCTTGCAGGCCGCAAGAAGCAAAAACCTCTTGCACGCGCCGAAGAGATTCCATTCAGACAGACTTGCATACGTCAAGGACTTATAGAACCGGGAGGCAATGTCCAGAATGAAGCTGCTCTGTCTGCATATGCCCATGCCGCCAGCAGCACCGCAGTGACTGCCGCACACCTTGATCACAGAACAGAAAATATGCTTCAGCACAAGAAATCTTGATCAAGACATGCTGCTACACTTTTCGTTGCAAGTGACACAATTAAGCCGAGATTCTTATCCAGGAGCGGAACGAACACCGAGCTGAAAGACTCCGAGGCATCGGACGCCATTCCATGGGACTTGTGAAGAAGTGAGAGAGACCCCCTCCCTCAACGAGTTGACGTGTTGGACAACGCGTTAGCTTGTGGACTACCTGTTCGACCTAATTTGATCAAAGGTTCTTTGTTGCTGGCGCAAATGCTACAAGTGTTGCGACACTTGGGTGTCCAGGTTGGCAACAGCTTTTTGAGCAACATCAGCATCTGGTCCAAACGATCTAGACTCGACAAGCTTGCAGGGCTGCTGCGTGCCAAGATGCTTTCAGTTAAAAGTCGTGGCTCGAGCCGTCCCTACTTGTAACTGCAACATCCAGAAAAGTCCAGGTCCGGCACGTCGACTGCGACCTCTATCTCGAGCTGTAGCACTTTAATGTCCTGGGGCGCAAAATTCAATTTTTTCTCTTGTTTGTTTAGAAGCTCTCAGGCGGGAGCTCGATTTTACATTCAAATGATGAAACGTGACTAGAAATCATGAAGCATCGTCAAAAAATGTGAAGAATTATGAGCATTCATGCGAATCATGAAAAAATCATGAAGAAAGAAAAAATATGGCAAAACATGAAACTGCTGAAAGACGATAGAAAATGATGCAACATCATGTTTGTGATAAGTATCAAAAATGGAGGAAAATGATGAACATCATGGAAAGAATGATGAAATGGTCCAAAATGGCGAACAGTGGTCAAGCGTGGACGGCCTTGAACAAAAAGGCGGTGGTGTGTGGCGGGGACGCAGCTCCCCCCACCTTTGCAAATTGCAAACAAAATTATCTGCGTAGCCATCCCTCAGGGTGATGGTGATGACACGGCGCTTGCTTAACACGGCAGGCATGCATGGCTTAAAACAACGCCCCAGGGACCTGTTCACGCGCGCGCAAACGTGCGCGCGCGCAAGATCTACTGGCCCTGCCAGTGATTTCTAG
>CAJNIZ010011001.1:23461-41686 GCA_905231905.1 Symbiodinium pilosum | reverse complement strand
CGCGTTTACAGGTCTCTGGAGGGTAAAACAAGGGGTGCGGGCGGGGGGGCCGCCCATCCCATGCGCAAGCAACATCATCTGTATGAGCATTCCCCAGTGCAAACATGGTGATGACATGGTGCTCCTTTGTTGTACAAAGGTGCGGGTGTTGGGGGCGGGGGGGGGTGGGGGGGCATCACCTTTCGAGCAACAAGGAGAAAGGTGATGAAAGATGATGGAAACTACTAGAAGACCATGAAAACACATGAAGAACATGGAGAAATATGAGGAAAGATGGAGAATTAAAAAATAAATTGAATTGATGAACAGACATGACAACGATTCAAAATGATAAAACATATGGCAACTGCTGAAAGAGGATGGAAACTATGAACATGCTGAAAATATGAAGAACTGTGACAGATGATGGAAAACGGCAAGCACTAAGCAGAAAGAAAGAAGCAAGAATTGAAACAACAATCGCAGATAGCAGCGATAGCAGCGATCGGGGAGCTGAGTGCAGTCAACGAGAACCAGGAAGCTGAAATAGAGAGCAATGAGCATTGAGGAGACTGCAGGCAGCAAGAAACAGAAAGCAACAAGCTGACAGCAAAACGTAGGAAGCAAGAAAGATAAGAAAAATAAAGCAAAAAGCAGCAAGCAAGAAACGAGAAGCAACAGGCAGAAAGCTGCAAGCAGAAAACACAAACCGAAGGCCAAAAGCCAGAAGCTAAAAGCAGAAAGCAAGAAGCAACACGCATAAACGCAGGAAACCACAAAACATCAAAAAAAACGTGAGAAACACACATCCTTAAAACAATAGGCCTCCAGCGTCCTGGCCACTGTTCGAAGTCTGGTCAAGCACATCACACGCGATTGGCGGATGGGAATGCAAACATGTAAAGATCCCTGCTTCAGGACAACTGAAGGCCTGGCGCCCTTTGCCGGGTTAGGTAAAGAAAACGGAGCAAAAAAGGTCGGGAAAAGGGTGCTGGCGGCGCTCGGCTCACAATCTACTGCGAAACCAGTAGGAGGGTCTGAACAATGACAACTGGGCACTCTTTGCTTGAATTCCCCAGTCTTTCCTAACTTGCTTTTTGCTGTGGTTTCTGGAATCCTACCTAGTCACAGTGCATGTAGCATCAGCCTTGGCAACCCCAAGCTTCCAGACCCTGCAGGGTCTGCTCCTCTTGCAGGAGAACGGCCAGTGAGCCAGAAGTGTTGGCAAGCAGCTTTCCTAGGGCCTGCAAGCCAAGATCAAGATGTCTTCACTGTAAAGACAGGCATGACACTGGAGACTGGGTCCTGCAAGTCACCTAACGCTCGCGAAGGACGTCCTCGCAGGAAAGTCAACGCTCCAGGAAGATCAATGGAACCATGTGCTCCAGCAGAAATTCCGAAAGCATGCAAGAAGCCTTTAGCTTGGAAGTCCACATCTCCAGGCTCAGGATAGTCTTTGCTCAATTCCCAAGGTGCAAAATGACTTTCTTACTTGAACAGTTCAGTAGCAAGGCTGGAATCGTGCCAGCAACCGACGATCCAGCTCTGCAGAGCGACAGTGCAGCAATGCGGTGACCTGAAAAAGCATTCAGTGGGCCCGTCCAGTGTTACTGCATCATACCAGCAGTTGGAAGGCATGCACTTGGGCCTCCTGGCAAAAAATGAAGTGTTACAAGAATGTCTTGGGCATTGTTGAGCTTCTAACAGCAAAACCTACTACGGCTGACCTAATATTCGACTTGATGGGGCCTTCACCCGACACAAGTTGGACTGAAGTGGGCCTCACAGACCCGTAGACTCCATGCTCAACAGCCTTTGCTATTTCATGTGTGGTCGCTTCCATATATTAATTTTCATAACTTCCAAAAATGAACGTCGAAACTCCAGCGTACAGCCATGCAGTACAAGGGGCCGAGATTCGAGCATTTTACTCATGCAGTCTGCAACACTGGGGCGCGAATTCTTGGGAACAGTTGCCCGAAGTGTCTGCTTGAAACTTTTGTCGAGCCAAGGCCTATATACACACAAAGTATTTACAGGTTGAAAATTTATAAAGTAGGCAAGTGGGCCTGACAAGGGCCTACAAGCCTTTCGTAGCCAAGTCTGGGAGCGTCTCAGCCTCGGAACACTTCCAAACCAGACGTCTCTTTATTTGACATATGTTGGGCACATGTTGTAACTGCGAAGCCTACTCATGTATGCAAACACTCAATGCAATACCCGGGTGATCCGAGCACTTCGTATGAAGACCTTGCACGTCCCAGGTGCCAGCGCAATGCCCTGTCCAAAGCATGCTGCATCAACTTGCACTTGCATGAGACGTTCTTGATCACGTGCTGCCTCCAGGCACCACGTCAGCGGTGGAGGTCCCGGCAGCGCTGCTAAACGCTTTGCCCCCTTCTTTCCACGACCGCGACGCAGCAGCCAAACTTCATCACGTGCACGGTAGCCTGAAGCTGAGCATGTCCGTGCTGCCTACTTCACCCTGCTACTTATGTGTCCTGTAGAGCGGGCACAAGCAAAAGATGGACAATGATGGACATGCACTGCCGCTACCCAAGAACTGATTGGGACCCTGCCTACAAGCCGCCAGCGTGCACGACTCGGCTTCAGCTCCAATGTTTCCCAAGACAGCACCTCATGGAGACTTTTCAACCATGCTTCTAGCCGACCCTCAGCCGCGGAGATAGCATCTTATCAAAAGTACTTCCAACCATGTCGGTCAAGCAACCCGCTGCGGCTCCTCGTGCGGGGGTAGCTCCTCCAGGCAGGTCCCCAGATTTTTCAGAGTGCAGAAAATGTCCAAGGTGCTCTGCCGCTTGATTCAACAACTTCAAAATCTCCTGTGAGATGAGGATTTCTACCATGTGGCGTGCAGAGCTTGCAGCATCATCTGGCTGGGGGCCAAGGGCCGTGAACGTGTTCACCTGAGGCTGAGAATTGCTTCTCAACGCAACATGCCTGCCCACAAGGATGTAGCTGCAAACACTCATACCACCCAAATCCCACGCAAGCCAAGACATTTTTGCGACAGGACTCAAAATTAATGGGCTAAGACCCAGTTCTCTCCAGGCTGTAGCAACCAAGGCACCGCAGCTACAGCAAGCGGCAGGGCGATGGCCTTTGCTTTGTCTGGCTTGCCAAGCCTCGGGTTCGGACAGGTCCCAAGTGCCCTCACAAAGTCACAGTACCATGCGGGTGCCTGCAACCCATCGCGAAGGTCAACGCCGCGACCTGGCCATTGTGAGTCTAAGACAGTTCGGACCCACCCAATGTCCCGTCAAGCCCCAAACTCATCTCCAGTGTATGCCTCTGTCCTAGCTCTCACATTTCTGGCTGTTTTGCCAGTCCCAACTAAAATCTGCCTGCCCTGTGGCTTCCCAGCATTGGCTGCAGCATTTGAAGAAAGCATGACAGGCAATGTTGCCAACAGTAGTCAGGGGCCTCTAGGAGCAAGTTGGCGGCGCTGCGACTCTTGTCGATTTCCGCGCTGAGGCGCGAAACAGATTCCTGAAAACTGCTTGTGTTTCACAGTGCCACATGGACGGGTTGAAAAAATCACCCTCACATTCGCCTAAAAATTTTGGGATTCAGAATCCCCAATCCTAACGCCGTCCTAACGCATCTCATGTTGCGCTGGAAGGTACTACATTGCGAATTTGCTATGGACTGCTGGACAAACCGCACCCAAGCGTCCAGAGAGCATCTCCACGGGAACCGGGTTGGATTCATTGCAGGATCTAAGTGCAGACGCCATGCGCGTGATTTCCACACAACTGGTTGAAGGCCCCACCTCTGCGCCCAGCTGCCCAAAGCAGAGCACGCCAAGCACGCGAAACGGCTGCTTGTGCTGGGCACCGAACCTGCCTCGGTAGAAAACAGAACCCAAACTGAGCGCTGTGCATGCAGGGCATCTTCCTGAAACTGTTTCAGCCAACAGGCAGCACAGGATCGGGTCCTGCGGGCAATCCGGGCGCAGCTGGCAGCAACTTCTCCTCCAATCGAGTTTTGAGTCTTGAGGACGGCTACGCCACCGTTTTGCAGAAGCATGTTTGTCCATTTTTCAGAGTGAGTCTTGACTGAACACTCGGGCCAGATCTATCTATCCCGAAAAACTTAGATCATTTTCTTTGCGCAACATGAATAAACATTGCCTTCAAGATTATGACTGACGAAACGTGGTGACGCGGACGAACTCGAGCAGACATGTTCCGTCTGAAATGTCCAAGCCAAGTTTCGGGCAAGGACCATTGCACCTCCTTTGGCCGTGACTGCCTCCGAAACCGAGGCACGCCATATCTTGGAGCGTTGGGATTTCCTGAGGGTGTGAAATCAGAAGGAGTAGTCTGCTATGCGGAGCAGGCCGCCTGTAAGCCTTCCTGGTCTGGGGTGTTGTGCCTGACAAGATAGGCACTCACAACAGAAATATACAAAGAAAAACCAATGGCAGTCACTGGCAGATGGTCTCGCCTCGTCACTTGGCCGCACCGGTACAGTCATGGCCTGCGAGGCCAAGGCCTCAGCGAAGGATGGAGCTGATTACTGCTGCAGCCCTGCTTGAAAGCGCACACACCTCTAGGAGTGGCACGAGCATGTTTTCTTGAAGCTGTGATCCGTAAGTATGAATTATCATTCATTTGGGAATCCCGGGAATGGCTTGGCCCACTGCCTTGGCCCAGAGGACCTTCACAATAGACGCTTCAACATGCACAAGCACATCTTCCTTGTAGCCATCCGCTGCACCACTCTGGCCTCGTGCACGGTTGTCCATCTTAAGCTACCAGCAGGGTTCTGCCAGCGAGCATCACCCTGGCAGGGCAGCTCAGACCGGGCCACCACAATAACTGCTTCCCAAACCCAACGCCTTCCAGGGCTGCCCTTGCCATCTTGCAGCCAACAGGTGCTCAGCAGCACGCATGTGCAGTGACAGCACTTCGGAGAGGGCTTGCGCACCTCAGCTGCCAAAAGCTGCCTGCAGCCTGCAGGATTCCTGATCCAATTGCAGGTGAGCCACCTTGCTCCAAACGAAGCACCTCTGCACGCTGTGAGCAGAGCACGGCCAACGCACGCGCGTCAGGTTTGTAGGCCCTTTCAGCCGCCCAACGGCCGCGTTGCAGAGCATGCCGCCTCAGCCCAACAATGCCTGGTCTAGCAGCGATGAAGAACGGAGACCAAAACTGACACCAATCCCGTCAAGTTGCGCTAGCTCGAATCCAGCTGAAGCCCAGAACGGCACTTCCAAAGCCAGTCGGCATTCTGCGGCTGCAACATCGCAGAGAAGACCTTGACAATGACACCAAATGCCGGAACAAGGCTCTGCAGGGGGCTGCAAGTCTTCGGGCAATTCGGGCACCAGGCCAGCCAGGTCAACGAAAGCGTCGTGTGCAGATCCAGCTTCCGCTTGCGCTTGCCAGGCAGCCAGGGCTGCACGCAGCGCCCTCCTCGCCCAGAATCACACATGCTTTTGAGCTGTCATACAAATTCATTCAAATCATAAAAACAAGTAAGACGCAGTGGACGCAAAGCCAAGATGATACTGATACTGCCTGGATATGCCTGGCCTGGAGGCCCAGAGTCGCACTTCCTGCGGGCATTGCCGGAGAGCTCGGCCGCAAGGAGAGCCCAGAGGCGACGTGAGCGCTGGAAGACGCACCTGGAAAAAAGAATGGACAGCCTGGCAAAGCATGGCAAAACCATTTTGCCGTAGCTTTTTCTTGCCAAGAGGCTTCCCTGCAGGTTTGCCCGCCATCTGCCCAGCAGACCGTACAGCACTGGTTGACCTAGGCAAACAAAGGGCACTCCCACGCTCACACATGCTCACACGTGAACAGCCAACGCAAGGTTCACCTGCCTCGTCGATACTCTCGATTGTCGCCTCGTAGTCAAAGCCATCTTCAGCCCAAGGCGCGAAAACCACATCACCTAGCATCTCCATGTCCGTCACTGCTTATGGGAAGACTTCGGTCGGCTGCTTTGGCCGGAGACAGGAAAGCTTGCATATTTCGCAGGAAAGCTTCTGCGAATCTACAGCAAAATTCAAAGGGCAAGCACCAACCCGAATCCCTGTGCTGACCCAGCACGCACTACAAGCTCACCTGCCGAGAGGAAAACTTGCTGTTGAGACTGCCAGACGTCTGCGCAACCCTGGCTTTCTGCTTGTCTTTTGAAAATGGGCAAACGGATGCAAACGGAATCGATGGCCCTGCGCGCTGAGCGTCTCCTGTTGCACAGGTCTCAGCTTGCACGTGCGCGTACACCCTGTTTGCCAATTTGAAGGGCTTTGCTCAATTTATCAAACAGCACGGGGACAGAGGGGTGTGAGGGGGCTCTGTCCAACGAAGCTCCCCCCCGCACCCCTTTCCACCGCCATGACCCACTGGCGTGCCAACTAGCGGTCATGGTGAGGGGCCTCTTTTTCCTAGCCCTACCCTAAAGGTACTTCTATAGCCCTCAAGACGACGCCGACGACATTGACGACGAAGACAATGTTCCCCCTAAGAGCTTCCCTCCCCTTGAGGGCCCAAACATGTCATGTCCCTGATTTTAAATTTGACAGGAAGTGTTGAACCGGTTCCATAGATATCACTATATAAATATTAACAGGCTAAGGGTCGACAGGTTCGTCGTTTCGCGCCATTCCGGGTTAATTCCCTTTTCCCTGTATGTGCACCCTGCTTGCCATTTCCAAAGGTGTTGCACGTTCGACTGGTTATTTGCGAGTCAGCAGGGGGCCCAGGGGCCATTGGATGGCTTGGGACGAAGACCCACCCAATGAGCCGTGTAAGCGTACCTGCCCAAATGGTCGGCGTGGGTACCTTCAGGTGCAGCTTGTGACCAGGATTTGTTTTCCCCTTCATGCGATGTTCATGCCAGTCGCTTTTCCCCATACATGGTGCTCGGATGTGTTGCTTACAGCATGGTGTGGTGTGACGACCTCAGTCACGACTTGGATACAGGAAACCACTTCAGCGCAGAGATTTCATGCCCACACAGCCGCTACATTTGTGACCTGATGCAATCCAGTATATGTTGGACAGGTTAGTCATGTCATTCGAGGGCAGCGCAGACATGTGATGCAGTCCTGACCCTGCATTTTGTTTTCTCCCTATGACTATAGTATTGTAGTAATTACTTAATTAATTAATATCATTGTTATTACAATTAATGTTGACAGGCGAAGGATCGACAGGATCATCGATTCGTGTGCATTGATGACGATGGTACACTTCCCGACACTGTTTTTGGCTCATCATCCTGGTCTCGTGGTAGTTTCACTGTATGGGCTATAGTCTAAACTCCTAGCATCCCCCTTCATAACCCTCCCTTAACAAATCTAGGGCTTAGGGTTTAGGGTCTAAACTCCTAGCATCCTCCCTATATAATCCCCTATGAAAACCTCTTTTCAGGAGTTTAGATTATGGCTCATACGATGCAACAGCCTCAGGGCAAGGATTTTTGGTCACACTTCTAGCATGTCAGTCAGCCGCTGCTATGCATACAGTCCTGTACATGAGAGTTTTGCGCTACAGACATGTGACGCAGTCCCGACATGTCGGCTGTTCGCTGTTATCGCTGTTCTAATTGTCAGGCTCTGCCGCTCTGTTCCTAAACTGTATTCGTAGTATTCCGTACTACAAGGCCAAGGATTTCAGGAACCGAAATCCAAAATCACCAGGATTTATCCCTTTCTCCGCGTGCGTGTCTTTGCTACGGTGCCTGCCTGGTTGCAACACTCGCGGTTCTTCGACACCTTCAGCAGCACGCAGTGGCACTGGGCTGCGGATCAACAGGAGACCCTCAGCCTCAGAAGCCAGGCAGTTAGCAAGTCGGCTTGCACCCGCGTGGCGCCAGAATCTTCATGCTAGCGTGCTCAAGCTGCTAAAGTGCTTAGGAAGGTCTATCTGCACACGAGCTGCATTCCTGGCTGCCATCTGCAGCATAGGCGAAACTGTGGAGCCAGAGATGCCGGAGCTTGTCGAGGACAGCCGGAAGCATCGCAAAGCGTCGTCGAAACGCTTAGCACGCAAGGCCCTGAAGCCTCAGAGTCTCGAAAACCATGTGTGCACCTTGACGCGCCTTGAGTGCCTTCAATGCCCTCCCTGGCCTTCGGCTACCGCGCAGGGCCGCCCTGCGCCATGGAAATGCCGGCAGCCTCGCACTTCTCCATTCTTATATGCGCTGTTGCAGCATAATTTCACCACATTACCACTGCAACAGCTTTGTTATATCATGCAGGTCTGCTCCAAACCCAGATCCAACTTTGTAAGCCCCGAGCCTCGGATCGCGGGCCGCGCGACTCTGCTTGCAGCACGTTGCGTAGGCGGCATCTTTCAACTTTGCTAAGGCTAAGGCTGCTGAGGTGTTTCGTCTTCCCTTTACGGCTGCCCAAAACATGTTCTCAATCCGCTGGCGGTGCCCAGACAAATTTACCACAACGGGAGCCCTGCTTCTGAGGTCAATGCTGAGGCATCTGTCTGTCAAATGCTTGAAGCTCCCAGACCCATTACAGCCACGGTCTCTGCAGTTCAGACTTGGATCTGGGCATGCCGCAAGCTCCCATGGATGAGGAGGCCAGAAAGCCTTGCATGAGTTTGAAGGTTCCGTGCCTTACACAGCAGCAGGCACGTGTCCCTACAGCCACGGGCACGGCAAAAAAAACACGTCCCGGAGGCGTAGTTTTTCCTAGGCACGGCTGTAAAGGGTTTGGCTAGCCGCGGCTGCAAGGATTCCTCATATTAAAGGTGGAGGATTCCGAAGACAATTCCCAGGACGCCCCACGCGCCAGCGTCACGATGGGCCGAGAACACCGAGAGGGTGGCGACTTATGCTCACAGTTTCCAGAACGCTCTACGCGCCAGCGTCACGACACGCCGACCGACCGACCGACCGACCGTCTCTCTTCTCAACAAACGGGGCCGTGACAGCTAGGGGAAAAAAACACGCAGCCCAGCAGGCTGCACATCACATAAAAGTGGTGGGTGTTGAAATTCTGGAATGCAAGCCTGTCATGCAGTTTCTGCTTTTGGCAATGAAGCACGTTCTGCAAAACTGCCTGTCTTCACGCAAAGCATACGCAATTCTGTGTCTGCTAGGACCCCAACTGGCACTGAGCACAAATGTAACCTTGCTGGCTATGACTGCTGAGATTTCATGCTGTTAACACCAGATCAGCCCGTAAACGGTATACATTCAGGATGCGACCTGCTCATGTGAGTTCACTGCTACAGTTTGTCAACACGAACCGGTTCGTACGTATAGCTCGCACCTGTCGCACACAAACGCCGAATTCTGGTGCAAAGGGTGTGTTTCTTTGGACAAAAGCATGCCGCTGTGCAGCTCAGGTTCTGGCACAAGTCTCAGACTCCTCAGACTCCTGCAGTAGTTGCAGGGCATCTCTGGCCTCACAAGGCAGCGAGAAGCACATGGGATGGTGCAAAAGCCTCGGATGTCAACATCATGCCAATCCAACGTGGCAAGGAGATTGCAACCATACTTATTCTGCAAAACGATGTGCCAGCAGCTAACGGCTGCGACTGCATAATCTTGTGAAACGAATGCCACCTATTGATGACATTCTGTGATGTAAGTTGCCTGAGGCAGGTTGACACCACATTTCTGTCACACCTGTGACAAATACGCCAGTGCGTTCCCCATAAGCGTGATTCGCGACCATACACATACCACCCATGTGGAGCAACCATCATTGGAAAATCCGTTCACTTCTCGTTCTTGTCAGCACCACTCTCTCCAAAAAGTGGAATTTGCAGGTGCCTGGGCACCACCCTCCATATGTCTTGGTTTAGCAAGTGCCTGGCAGAGCCGCATCGCGCCGGCCTTCTGAGCATCTCCAAGGAAGCGTCCACCACTCCCGGCCGCGTCAAAGCAAAGTCGCGGAAGGCAGCAAAATTCAGGTCAAGAACAGCAGCACTCTCTCCGCTTTTGAAGACACTGACCGACTCATCACCAGAACGAGCCTGTGGCACCGGTTCGCTGGCCAGCTTCGAAAGGAAGCTTGCAGCCGCACTGCCGGAGCCTTCCATGTCCTCGCTGAATTTGGAGAAAACTCTTTTGGAGTAGCGGCCGTTTTGTGGGAAGAGTTACAGTTACGGGCACCGCACGGGCAGACGGGCACGGACACACGGGCACGCCACGGGCACCCGGGCACACGGGCACCTGGGCAACCGGGCTCTCGGGCTCTCGGGCTCTCCACGGGTTTGAAGCTTCCGTTTCATTTAAGCCATAACCACTTGGGTAATGTAGTAATATAGTAATATAATGATATAGTAATATACTAATATAGTACTATAGAAATATAATAACATAGTAATATACTCGTATAGTAACATAGTAGTATAACAACCTCTCTCTCTCCACTTCAAGCCTATCGTCTACCTCTCTACCTACACACACAGGCACCCCACGGGCACACCTCGGGCAGCGCACGGGCTCACGGGCACACGGGCTCGCGGGCACCGAGCTCACGGGCTTCTCACGGGCAACCGGACAGCACGGGCACCCGGGCACCCGGGCTCCCGGGCACGCCACCCGAAAAGACCATAGCCGAGATTTGCGAATGGTCTACTCCGCAAGCCGAACAAGACAAATGAGAATAAGGTCGTGCGTGGCCATGCGGCTGAGTAGCGGCAATGAGGAACGCAAGCTGCATGCGACTGGGCTCGGAACCACGTCCAGAAAGCAATGCAGCAACCTGCATTGGAACTTCTCCCAGTGAACATAGAAAAGACATCTCAATTTGGTTGTCTACCGCGGCAGAACTTGGCCATTCTAGTCCCCACCTGAATGTAGTCACGGTACTCAACCGCCCCACTTCTGTCCTGCACAAGAATTTCTCCGACACTCTGTGGCTACAGGATCTCAAGGTCAAGCCTGGTCGAAGTACGCGAAAATGGCGGCCTGCGATGAATGCAAATCTTCACGCGGCATGCTGCCTTCTTCGCGTGAGCCTCCTGGCTCAAACGTCCAGCACCACCCAGACCAGAGAGCGCACTGCAGAACTCTTCGTACGATATCGTCCCCGAGTCACTCCTTAGGCAGCAGTATGCAAACCACCTCCCTGGTTTGTCACCCCTCGTGAACTTTAGCTGCCGGGCATCGCATCATGGCATTCGAACGAGCGCAGCACCGCTTTCAAGTCATCCACGCTGCAGTTATAGCAGCGCCTCAAGCGTGCCGCCTTCCAAGCTTCTCCGCATGAAAGATGGCGTGCACATGTGTGCACATCATATAGCCGCGAAGATGTTTCTTTGCAGTCTTGCTGAACTGCATCCAAAGCTACTGGACTTGGAAGCCTTGCTGAGCAAATTACTACGAGATTTACTTCAACTGGTAAAGCCAGTGGCAGCCTCAAAGTCACTGCCGATATGCGCGCGTGAGCCGAAAGCCAGGAAAGCATCCTGTGCGAAACACAAAACCTTTAAACTAGTGGGCCCACAGGATGTCCTCATAGTTCTGCTCTGTGCATGGTAGATTGAGGTACGCAGCCATGACCTCAACAGGGTAATTTTTGTTGTCATACAGGCGATGCTTGAATTCAATGGCTCTGGACCATTTGTGAAACCTGTACTGTAATAAACCAGGTGACGCTCCTCACGTTGTTCGCGAAGAGCCTGTTGCACAACAATGAAGTTTGGAGTTACATCTTGTCCAAGCATCGCAGAATTCAGGAGTCTGCAGAGTCTTGTGGCCATGGATCTATCTGAAAGTCTCATCAACTTCAGCGAAGCACCTGTCATTTGCGACTTCTGCTGGCGAAGGCACCTGCACAGAAAACAAAAAGTCACCTGGCCACACATCCCAACGTTCTCTTGCACGGCTACCCAATAGCCCGCACATAAGTCTCCAGAATATCGATCTGACACTCGTTGGTGAACTGCAGCATGGTGCGTAGCAGGGCGATTCCCAAAGCATGATTCTGTCCGCAGCCGGCGGGATTGTAGTGCCTGCAGGCGCGGCACCAAATTCATTAGGTAGACTGGCTGAAGAGTCTAGCTGGAGGCCGCTGGCCTCCACGGATATCGAAGGCAAACAGGTACCACAGCTTTTCCGGGAGAAAAAGCACCAACGTTAAATTGCGTGAGCGCCGAGCCATTCGTGATGACACCCTGCATTGCACGGCACCCTGGGGTTGGCCGGAACAGTTTGTGGTGAACAGCCTCACTTGCAGTCCTGGGGAAAAATCATCATGGGTGGGCCAGACCAGGACTCGACTGTCCTGGCTTGGATAGCCTCCTTGCAGCTGCGCCTAAGTGCAGTCACTGCACGGACAATCTAAAGCCGGGGAAGGTACAGCCTCGCATAGCCTCGCCTACTCTCTGGGTTGTTGCGATCGACAAAGATTGCCTGCGCCCCAATCGCCAGACTCCTGAGAGATGCAAGGGGGCCAGCTACTGTGTCAAAAAATGCTTCTGCAGATCTTCCCCACGTCTCCTCATCACAGGAATCTGCAGCAAGCCTGTCATGCCCACACCGCTAGGCACTGGTGGGAAAGCCACACCGATCAGCAGAGAGTCCAAAGCCTTGGTGTGTGCATCCAGGTTCTGGCTTATTGGACATGACATAGCTCTGACTGCGTAAAGAACGTCAGCTTCAACAGCAGTCCAAGTGCTGCGGGGGAGCGGTCATGTGAGGCCTCTGCAAAGCAGTTAGTCATACCCTACTTTGCGACGCACGTGCAGTCTGGGAGTGACCGCTCTGCAGCGTAGAACAGTACCATCCACTCCAGCCACGCTTTGTTTTCTTAACACTAGCGGTGAAACCGTCGTCATGGACTAGGGGCGTCATGCTTACGATCTCGCGCACAGCAAGATTGCAAGCACATCCTGGGCCCCTCAGTCAATGAGTGAAACTCATAGTTGAGGTTGGTTTATGATTACGGTTCTACTAAGAAATTTTGTCGAAGAATACATACACACACATACATACATATATGTATATATATGTATATGTTTCTTATTCTCTCTTACTGGGATTTAGTAGTGGCTCACTGCTTTGGAATGTCAGGACTGACTCCGGAACCTGGGCTGGAATCATGACCCCGGACTCCTATGTCAGTTTTCTATACGATCTCTGACGGATAACAACAGTAATGTTAAATCCTAATTCGCGTGGGCCCACGTCTTTAAAGGGACCTAAATCGTGCGAAGTTGCGCAGCCTTAAAAAATCTGCGAGCAGTTCGGTGGAATAACGCTAATTTGCTGTCACCCATGGGTGATAATTTGGTTTCACCTAACCTGTCAGCCTCATGCAGTAATTCGGGTCCTAATGCAAGCTGCTCATACTAGAATGTCAGATTAGTACGTTTGCCTCAGGATCTTAAGCTTCAGGATTTCAGGATTCAGCCTGGTCCACAAGTACCGTATCAATTTCTGATTGAACCGCTTGCTCGCTTCCTCGAGGCCTGGCCAGGAAATGAGTTTTGCAACAGGGTAGTCCAGCAGTCAGCGGTTCTCGATAGTATGGTTTTCCGGGGGCTGGGGTCATCCGAATTTTTGGCGCCTCATAGGGATTCCAGAACGCAAAAGCCTTTCGTTTTCAAGGCGCTCCTCCTATTGACTTTGATTTACATAAACCATTTACAGAGGTCCACAGCCACCCTCCTATTGAATCGAATTCAAGACAGCTACTACTGAGTTCGCAACTCCCCTCCTATTGAATTTTATTCGAATTAGCAACGGAGCTCCGTCACGCTCCTCCTATTGACTGTAATTTACAATGGCTGCAGAGCTACGAAAACTTTCCTCCTATTTATATTAATTTGAAACTACAACCCAAATTTGCTGCGGGGGTGTCTCCCTCCACTGAATAGCGCCCCATGTTCGTGTGGCTGGGGTCTAGTACACTAATCGGGCCCCAACGTTAGCCAGTCTACGTTGCAGAATGCGGCTTTGGCACCACGTGCCGAGCATCTCCTCCTCGAATCCCGACCAAAAGCCCACAGCCTTCAGACCTGGAGCTTGGTTTAGGGTTACATAGGGGTTCTATAGGGGTTATGTGAGGATAATGGCAGAGAAAATAGAAACCAGTATGTATCATTCAGGGTTCAGGGCTTTATTAGGGTTTAGGAGGGGTCAGGGTTTGTGAGTCAGGGTTTAGGGTTTAGACACGCGCATCGCACAGCAGTGCAGGCACGGACATTCTCTTTAGGGTTTAGGGTTTAGGGCTCAGGGTTCAGCATCTCAAATTCAAGCATTCATTTAATGAGCAGATATCCCAAAGCAACATCAATATGCGCATGCGCCCATTTGGTCCCACTACAATAGGATCATTAGGATTGTTTACTTGCAATCCTACCCTAAAGCCGAATCCTGAAGTGTGAGCCCTATACCTCGAATCTTAAAACCCGAGTCCTAAAGCCCGAAGCTGAAAGCCAATGCACCTCCACACATGTTTTTATAACCTCAGAACTGCAACACAAAATCGAGGCCAAAACCCCAAACCTTAAAGCCTGAACGGTAAACCCCGAACCCGTAAACCTGAACCCTAAAGCCAAAAACCCTAACTACCGTAGCCCTGGAGGCCCCTTCAGAAGCTCTGGCAACTGGAAAGGGCCAAGGGCCTAGGTTCGGAGGCGGGACTTGGAGGCCCTGGAGGCCCTGAGACCCTGGCAGGCCCTACCCTGAGATAGACAGACCTTATTCCACGAATCTGGAACTCTAGAAGCAATTTGAGTAGACCTTATTCCACGAATCTATGAGGGTTTAAATATGCAAAGGTAAGAGAGGTTCAGGGTTCAGGGCTTAAATCTGGACAAGCAGCTCTCAGCGGCGTTGCTTTCCGCCACCTTTGCCCTTGCCTTTCCGAGTGAATCCTGCAAATTCTCCATCGTTCCTCTGCTGAGCAAACCCAGGCAAGTGCAAAACCGTCTTTATTTAAACAATCTTTAAGACAGCTTTGTAATTACTTGCAAGACTAAGACTCTGAAACACAACCCCCAAACTCTGTTGATTCGCGCCCTGCTGGTTTGACGACATTTTCACTCAGAATCTCATCTAGCAATTGATGCCAATGACACGCCATTGACTAATGTCCAGAAAAGGCTCGGTAAGGAATATTGCAGCCGAGTCTCGCTGTTGTCGTGGACATAATGAGCTTGCAGGCCAATGATGCCGGCACATCCGCCTGGGCAAGTGCACCATTTTGAGAAGCTTGGTACATTTTAATCATTCTGCTCACCCCCCAGCCTTGTCCCACACGAGACACGACATGCAAACCGCTCGGCCCACATGCTTCTGGAATTCTTTCCTGTTTGAATGGGGCAAGAATGAAGCTCTCGGCCGATGTCAATGCATTCAAAAAACTTAAACTGCACTGATTTTTTCCTCGCCAAGTAACAAAGCTTTCAGTCGCCGGTTGCCAAAGACAGCCCAGTATTCTTGCTTGCCAAACTTGATGACGACCAGTGGTGTTATCTGAGGTGGTTTGCATTTGCGGGCTTTAAGATCCTCGACTAAAGTTTGGACTGACTGTCCTTTATGCGGCCCGTGGGCGAACAGCATGTTGACAAAGTTGTGCGAATGACGAACATGTCGCACGTCCAGCGATTGCATATTCCTCTTGTATTTTTGTACAGCATGCGGACTCTCCGCAGGGTCGTATTGAGCATGACGCTTGTTCTCCAGAAAACGCCTTAAGCAGGCTATGGGGTCTTTCATTTGCTTCGCAAGTCGGCACGCCAACGGTGCCGGCACCTCCTCACCAAAGTAGTCTGCGTCTTCGAAGACGGCACATTGCACTTTAACTTCCCCACCTTTCCATCTTTGGTACCTCTGAACAGCCTTCAGCTCAGTGTTGCCAAAAACAGCAACGTATTCCACTTGCTGCACGAAGCGTATAACAACCACAGGGCGTAGCCGGTACAACTGGAGAGTGCCATCCCTCAGGCCTTGGTAGGCCCTATCTATGTTTCTCTCTACCTGTCTTTTATCCTCACACGCTTCGTCAGACGCAGTTATGTCTCGTACATCAAGCCGTTGGTATTGCTGACTTGGGTGTCTAAACTCTTCAGCCTGTTCGCTGAATTCATCCATCATCTTCTGGCGAATACTGTTAAGGGTATGTGAACGATCAGGACTCCTTGGCCTGGGATCTTGTCGTCGTGTGTTGCGAACTGGACTTCTTGACCTTGAATCTTGAGACTCTTGACGGCGTCGTTTCTGAGGACGTCGTGTGTGGCTTGGGCTTCGACTTCGACGTCTGGCTGATCCGCCCGCGCTGTCTCTCAAGGCGAGTATCCCCCGGTCTTCAAGGGCTAACTGACCATCCGTCAAAGCCGGCCGTGAGCTCGTAGCAGGAGCAGCGTGCCCAAGCTCGATTCCCAAACCACCACTCACTTCCCAAAACACTTCGTTTAGCATGCTTGCCGCAGATGTATCTGCTTCTGAGACGGATGTAAAGCGGGCACTTGCAATTCGTGTGCTGGGCTGAGTCGTCTCCAACTCTTCCCACATTGTCTTTGCCATCCAGTCTGTGATCCAATCTTCATGTGGTGGCCGGGCATCACGTCCCATTACATAATCGTCCACTCTGGAGGTGTTCAACCAACCTTTCCTTGGAAAAATCTTCATCAGCAACTCCCGCTTCAGGCGCTCTTTTTCGTGCTCCTGTGCAAAAAGGCTTGTTCAGCAGGCACCTTCCAAGCACCCCATCCATGCCAAGTCCTGCAAAGTTGGAGGAGGTATGGAACGAAGATCCATGGGCTGGGCCGTGAAGTCAGTAGTGCTGAATCGCGGTGGCGCCTTCCAGGGTGTGTTTCAACGGTGCATGTACAACAGCTTCAAGCTATGCGAACCTACCGTACCAGTGGACTCCGCATGGCTCCCCCCCACACACAACCAAGGATGATGACACCCATGTATCAGCAATGATACAGAAAAGATTGCATGGTTCTGCGGCCATGGCTCAAGTGACTGTAGCGACGTGTTTGTTAATGTTTGAGGGCTTGGTCTGGAGTTTGGATGTATGTGTTGTTCAGGCTTCGTTTAGCGCCTGGTTGTAGTGGCCCCAGGGGCAAGCCCAAACCGTAGACTCCCGGACCTCTAGCCATAACATCCTGAAATATCCTGACCCTCAAACCACCAGCGGGTGATGAGAACAAGTGCCCGTGGCTCCTAAGGATCTATCAGCAACAGCTACAGCAGCATCAGCAGCAGCCAATGGATGCTACATTGCTGTTCAGAAAGCTCACTGAGTTGCAGTTGCCTACAGCCCTTCCGGAACCGGTGCGTACAATTCGAATTCCGTCAGAAAGCATCATGAAACAGCAATTAAAACTTTGCAGCATGGTTTAGCTTTCATTGCTGAGCAGCCTTATGACCGTGCAGTCTCAGGAACAATTTTACAGCTCAAGCAGGGCGGTCAGAGATCCTTGGCGGGCAAATGGTGCAGCATAGGCATACAACTAATCAGTGCAGGAGTGGGATGGCTGCCGGTGTCAGGCGACTTGAGGGATCGGTATTGACTCTAAGGCTAGCTGAGATAAACGTCAAGTTGACAGCCCTAACCTCTTCCTCCGGGAGCTCTTATGCAAGGCTACCAGTACAGCCTCTAGGTTGGAGGAAGAATCTGCACGAGATCCTATGTAGCCGCTCAAGACATGGCTGATGACAACGCCAGAATCCCGCCTGCCAGTTTGCCGAACCCCATGGACCAACAGCATCTGCCATAGGAGGCACTGGGTGATTGAAGGCCCTGTTGAAGACGCCCTCGTGGGCCTAGCCAGACGCTATAGCTACATGGGTATGTCTCAGATAGCATCGCTGGGCAAGCACGCCTTTGGCAGAGGCGGGGGCATCGGTGGGGGCGCAAGCGCCATCGCTGCTGCCGGAATTGATGCGGCCTGCGATCAGCCCAAACCAACTTATAAAACAAATGCTAGGCTCATCCCCTGGTCGAAGTGTACAAAGACAAGGGCTCCGCGTCTCTCAGACTTGGGGATTGTAGGGAATCGAAATACATTCAGGAGCTTTTTGAGCCAACCTCTTCTACAAGATTGCGGCATGCTGGGGATAACAAAGATGCCACACATGCGGGGAGCGTTTCTTGAAACTGTGCCACAACGAGTAGCAGGACACTCTCCCGAACCCAGCCTGTAGCTTCCAAACCGTACCACTACTTCACCAAGAACACACACTGTGCTAGGTCCAGGGTCTCGCGCAATCCCTTCAAGTCTTTGTTTGAAGTTTTCTCTTCGGCCTCACCCTGCACTACAAGCTGCAGATGGGTCATAA
>CAJNIZ010011001.1:0-23361 GCA_905231905.1 Symbiodinium pilosum | reverse complement strand
CATATATGAGAAGTTTGTCAATAACCATCAGCTTAAAGAGTGAAAGATGGCATCGTTGAGTACGCATGCCTGCGCAGTGGGCGGAAGCGCCACCGCTAGAGGATTTGATGCAGCCTGGCAAAAATGACCAAGCGCTTGATCAGCCCAAACCAAACAGACATGCAACAAATGCTTGTCCCCTTGCCTAAGTTTAAATGCCCTACCCAGCGTATTGAACCAGTAACCACACTCTCCCGAACCCAGCCTGTAGCTTCCATACCGTACCACGACTTCACCAAGAACACTCTGTGCTAGGTCCAGGGTCTCGTGCAATCCCTTCAAGTCCTTGTTTGAAGTTTTCCCGCTGGCCTCACCCTGTACTACAAGCTGCAGATGGGTCATAATAGGAGAGGCGAAATCCATTCAGGAACGCTCTGACTCGTAGCAATCCTGTCTCCAGTCTGCAGCTTCGGAACCGTTGGAGCCACGCCATCTATCCTGGTAAAGCGCGGGGCTTCGACCGCGTCCTGCACAGACACAGCCGCTGCCATATATGAGAAGTTTGTCAATAACCATCAGCTTAAAGATTGCAAGATGGCATCGTTGAGTACGCATGCCTGCACAGTGGGCGGAAGCGCCACCACCGCTAGAGGATTTGATGCAGCCTGGCAAAAATGACCAAGCGCTTGATCAGCCCAAACCAAGAAGACATGAAACCAAACCATGGGCGTGGTGCCCAGTGAAGGCCCACCCCTCAGCCCTTTTTCCCAGCGAGAGTACCAGTGCACGCTAGAGCGGCTTGATCGCGAGGAGGGAGGCCCCAAGCACATACAGTAACGTCATGGCAATGCGACGAGCAAGCAGTGAAGCTGGTATTCTGTGTTCGTCATGGTGCCACAAGAGCTCCTAGCGGTGCTGCTGGTAGAAGTAGGAAACTCCGGCAATCTCGCTGGGGGTCTCAGGACTAGTCGTCCCTGGAACCTCTCCGCCAAGACGCGACCTCTCAGGCATTATTTTGGGAGCTTGGGTGGAGCTCGCAACTTCAGGTCGGTGGGCTTGCGGACTGCAAGCTAGCGGGGAGGCTGCACGACCGGGAGTACAAACATGGGATCCTGAACATAAAGAAACACGAGATAAACCCCATCCGACAATCCCAGGTCCAGAAATCAAGATTGGCGATGCGTTCGTACAAAATGCTCGGCTGCCACTCCAGGGCACGCATTCTGAAATGCATGAATTGCATGACAGGAAGAAGGGTGAAGGCAATGGTAGTTTCCCTAACCGCGAAGACTACAGAAGGAAACCGGGCGGGTTGAAACCAACGAAAAGAGATCGACCCTGCGGGCGCCCTGGTGGGAGCTAAGACGCTTCCCAATGTCATCATGATACATTGCTGCTGATGAAGAAGATGATGATGATCTTCCCTCGCCGCAAAGAGTCCATGTCTGCGTTGCGATATGATGGTGGTGATGCTAATAATGATGATGACAATGATGATGACATTGATGATGATGATGATGATAGCAATGAGCAAGGGCTGGGCGATGCGCGCCGGCGAAATTGGAAAAGGTGGTTTCAGGAGGGCCGGCTCGTGCTGCCAGGCCTGTAGAAATTTGATGTCATCTTATGCCCAGCCCTGCTTATTGCGCCTGAATGCCTCCAGATTGTGGAGCTTTTTGGGCCACCCTCTTCCACTACAAGATTGCGGCACGCATGCTGAGGATAACAAAGATGCTGCAAAGACATTCGGGGAACGCTTCTTGAAACTGTGACACAGCTAGTTGTACTACAAGCTGGGGGATAATAGGAAAGGCGAAATCCATTCAGGAGCCTGCAGCTTCGGAACCGTTGGAGCCACGCCCTCTATCATGCTAAAGCGCGGGGCTTCGACTTCGTCCTGCACAGACACAGCCGCTCTCATATATGAGAAGTTTGTCAATAACCATGAGCTTAAAGAGTGAAAGATGGCATCGTTGAGTACGCATGCCTGCGCAGTGGGCGGAAGCGCCACCACCGCTAGAGGATTTGATGCAGCCTGGCAAAAATGACCAAGCGCTTGATCAGCCCAAACCAAAACGACATGCAACAAATGCTTGTCCCCTTGCCTAAGTTTAAATGCCCTGCCCAGCGTATTGAACCAGTAACCACACTCTCCCGAACCCAGCCTGTAGCTTCCATACCGTACCACGACTTCACCAAGAACACTCTGTGCTAGGTCCAGGGTCTCGTGCAATCCCTTCAAGTCTTTGTTTGAAATTTTCCCTTCGGCCTCACCCTGTATTACAAGCTGCAGATGTGGGATACTCGGAGAGGCGAAATCCATTCCGGAACGCTCTTACTCGTAGCAATCCTGTCTCCGGCCTGCAGCTTCGGAAAAGTTGGAGCCACGCCATCTATCATGCTAAAGCGCGGGGCTTCGACTTCGTCCTGCACAGACACAGCCGCTGCCATATATGAGAAGTTTGTCAACAACCGTCAGCTTAAGAGCTGCAGCTTAAAGAGTGAAAGATGGCATCGTTGAGTACGCAATTTGGGACTGTGCAACCGTTTACGCAACCTTTTAGCCATAGTTCAATGCTCGACGGAAAGCTCCTGCTCGCTTTCATGTCGCTGCAGTGCCAGCACCTCCTGGAGGTGAAAAGCACGTCGCAACTAAACCAAAGGTAAGCATAGGAAAGGCCATCAAAAAAACTATCAAAAAACTTTTTGCTGAAGATGACAAACTTGTGGGTAAAAAAAACTTTTCTCGATAAAAAAAGCGAATTTTCTTGAAATGCGGACCTCTCTTCGGTTTTGGAATGCTCCGGCCATCAACAAACAAATTTTCCCCACCAAAACAATTGTGAAACCAAGAACGGTCGTGATCCTCCCAACTGTCGTCACTTTCAGCCCCTCAGGACCTCTAGGATTTTAAAATGCGTCAACAGTCACAGGGATCGCGGGGTAGGGGTCAAAATCCTCGTAACTGTCGTCGCTTTTAGACCCTCGCATCCTCTTAAAGCTTGAAAAGTCTTAGCAGACGAATCGCTGGGGTCGGGGTCACGATTCTGTCATCGCTTTTAGACCCTCTGACCCTCTTGGATGATGAAAAGTGTCAACACTCACAGAGATTCAAAGGGTCAGGCTCGCGAGACGGTCGTTTCTTTTGGACCTTCGGATTCTCTCGGAGTTTGAAAAGTGTCAACAGTCGCAGGGATTTCGGGGGGCGGGCTCACGATCCCCGCAACTGTGGTCGCTTTTGCACCTTTTGATCCCGTGGACAATCACTGGCACTGGAATTTGCAGCATTTTGGCCCGTGTAGAGGCTGCAGATACTGTAAAACAGAGCATTGGGAGCCCATCTAGAGCTTGTAGTTGAAGCTCTTCAGAACTTGCAGATACTGTAGATCACAGCACGCCAGCTCTGATTTGTTTAGTTTAGTGCCGATGCATGTTGTAAATTACAGCACCCGGAGCCTTGCAAGTCTTGCAAAGACCATAGACACTGCGAATGGCAGCAGTAAGGGAGATTTTCATTTGCGCAGCTGGATGGCGCAAACAAAACCATCCCGAACAGCCGTTTGGGCGGGGCTGCGTGCCCGTTACACCCATCTATGTATCCTCAGCACCCCCTTAAGGGCATCCTGCTCCTGAAATACTAATCAGTCCTTCCTTCGTTCCTTTCTTCCTTTCTTCGTTCCTTCCTTCCTTCCTTCCTTACTTCCTTACTTCCTTCGGCCCTTCCTTCCTTCCTTCGTTCCTTCCCACGCTCTTGCCTTCTGTATCTATATTGCAAGCGGGAAGTTTTTTATCTGGAAAGAGTTGTTTTAGACCTTCCTTCCTTCTTTCCTCCTCACCCTCGTGCCTTCTGCGTCTATATTTGCTGGGAAAGTTTTTCTTGATCCGGATGTGTTTTTGATCTGGAAAAGTTTGATTTTATCCTCCAAAATGTTTTTTTTATGCGCATCCCGTTGGAAAATCACAGCTAGTGCTTCTGCTTGGAGCAATCTGCAGACACGTCCTGTGCTAAGGATGTTGTCCTTCCTGAATCGTTCAGAACTCGGACTGCCTTGCCACTGCACTTCAACAGAACCTGGCCCTAGCTCGTCTGCAAATGATCCAGCCAGAAGATAGCTCTCAGATGCCGACACGTTGTGCCTGCTGGCGCCCATGTTGCGGCGCGATTCGGTCCGGACGTGGTCGAGCTGGCGGTGGATAATCCGGTGGCTGTGGCCGCAAGTTTCGCGGCCGTGGCGGAACTGGTTGGAATTGTCCCAGCCACGGTGCCCTCAATGGGACTGACCACGCGGGCTGAGGGGGTCTGGGCTCATCCTGCCAGTCCTGGCTGTCTTGCCAATCTTGCCAGTTTTGCCGGGGTCGAACTGGCGGAGCCTCAGTATCCAGGGAACGCTTCCTCGAAGCTTTTAAACCAGCAAAAAGCAGCTTGGTATCCCACCCTGGGGCGCCCTTTCATATGGCAGGAGAAAAAGACGTGCCGGTTGCTCTGGCAATTTCGCTTACAACCTCTGGACTAAAGAGGAGAAGTATAGTGGAGGAGTTGATAGTCTGACATGGCGGTCGGTGTTTGCTTTGTTTTGCAGCGCATTTGCAGCACGACGTTGGGGCTTTGGATGTCAAGCAAGCTTTCTTGACGGCCCCTTTGTTGTCTGGCAGCATTCCCATTGTTGTCAAGTTCCCTTCCTTTCTTGTAGACTTAATATGTGTAGCGAACGCTACTGGTTGGTCCATCACGCGTTATATGGATTGGTAACCTCCCACTAATTTAAGTCCTC
The DNA here is from genome assembly GCA_905231905.1 of Symbiodinium pilosum. Taxonomy (NCBI): domain Eukaryota; class Dinophyceae; order Suessiales; family Symbiodiniaceae; genus Symbiodinium; species Symbiodinium pilosum. Next base: position 18,610 of record CAJNIZ010011001.1, on the reverse strand, counting down.
GTCAAGAGATACAGATCCGCTGCTCCCACCACTTTGAGCCACAAGCTAGGCTGGCGCGCGAAGCTCTGCATAAGCACGAGAAACATGCCATGACTGCTATGAGTCTTGCATCCAACGCAGAACCTTAAGTCTGAGCAATCCACGCTACCACCAGAATTTTGGAAGGACACCCTGGCTCCTGCCACGGTCTCCCGGAAGGATAGCATAGGACAACTTATCAGGCCTTTCGCAAGTCATTGACTTTGATGCAACCGGGCCAGAAGCCAAAGGCTGCCAGCGCTAAACGATTCAAATACTTCAGCGGGGCCTGACCAGATGAACGGCCAGTCTGAGTATACTTCCAGAGGTGCTGCCAAGCTGCCAGCAGCCAGAGCCGCCAAACTTCAAAAGGTGCCTTACTTTCCGAAGGGGAAGACCTAAACCTTTCTGACATAGGGCCCTTTATGCTCGAAGAAATCTGCGGGCAAGCGACGGAATGCTGCCAGCAGCCGCGGTCCTCTTTCAGCTCTGTACCCAGAGTGGCCAGGCGGATCAGCAGCACCTGACTAAAGAATACAAAGATAGCAACCAGAAAGAACATGCCCAACTTGTCACAGTCACCTCTGCTACACCACAAGCAATCACTGTACCGATGCGCATTGGCAGCAGCAGGACGCCTTGTCTCCGAGCACAAGGGCAGATAGAACAAATGCATTGAAGCTTGACATGCGATCCAGCCCCAAACTCAGAATGGATGCAGGCAGGCAGCCCACCAAACCTGCTTTGAAGATCCTGTGCAAAGCACAACGCAAGCAAGCTCGACGCATACTCATCTTAAAATTTGCGTTCCAAGCTGCTCGTAAGGAGTAAGCGCAGCCGGATTGGAGAAGGGGTTCGGCACCGGCTCAATGAGGCTCTCCTACCACAGGCTTCGTTCAGCATAGCTTCAACAATCTGGCGACAAAGCATGGGGAATCCAGAATCCATGCCCAACTCTAACAAATCCAAAACTATCACCTGTCATGGGCTTCATGACCTGGTCTTGGAGAGAGAGAAAGACAACAGTTTCGCATACGTGCCCATTTCAGTATGTCCATGTCATTCCATGTCTAAAACTCTCAGCCACAAAGGGAAGCGTTGCACAGGCTGCAGTGAGGGCGATGCCCGAATGATCTGGCACGTGCAGCAGAACTGCTCGATATGCTTTTGGATTTGAAGTGCCGAACCCTCAAACTCGTGCGTGTGTCCTCTGATCTTACGCGCATCTCCCGCACGGTGGCAGAGCGTGAAAGCCACAATGACGGCTTGTGAAGCCGGCCAGCAATAGCCCAAGCAAAACCCAAACCGAATCTCACAAGAAGTTGCCCCTCGCCTGGCGTCGCATGAGCTCCTGTCCACTTCGAGCCATGGCAAAACGAGCGAAGGCCAGAAGGTGCTTGGCAGGAAAAACCAACCACACCTCTGCGTGTTGAAGCACAGATCATGCTGCTCGTCAAAAGGTGCGAAGGTGTTGTTGAAGTGCCCTGGTCTGTGTGATCGTGCCGAATCATGCCTCTCTGCAATCCCCACATTGGGCCCGGGGCTGCAGCAAGAGAATGGTTGAAGTGAAAAACGATGACGCTGCATGCTAAGGCCTCTAAGGTGTTGCCAGTCTTTCTGGACTCCTGGTGACGAGGTCCGCACCGCCACCTCGGAGGCACCGCCACCCAGCCAGGCGGCTCGGCTTCGCAGGAGGGTGGCTCGTGCCTCCAATCTCTGACCTCGGAACAGGTGTGGCGAAGGGATGTGAGGGCGGAACTTGAGGAACAAGGCCCTGACTCAATGCTTCACAGCCTCCGTGATTTCGCAAAGATGCCTTGCTTTGCTTGGGGAGGCTGCTGCGAAAGCGTCTTGAGAGTATGTTTTGGAACGCCTCTAAGTCCGACAGCACCGCAGATGCCCTGGCAGCTGCGAAGATAACTGGTGAACATGTGCTTGCACTCACGCATGCCAAGGAGACGCCACAGAGGGCTTTACTCTGAGAGGCACCCGAAGCAGCCCCTTGACCCCACCAATCAGCTAGAGGTAGGAATTCAAGGATGAACAAATGGGTAAGGCAAACACAGAGATGACGCGTGCGGAGCATGCTCCAATCTAGAGTCTGGCGCAAAGTCAGGGACAGGATGAATGGATGGCTATCTGATGGGCTGCTGCTTCGCGAAGACTTCGCGCAGCAAGTAACAAGGACAAAAAAAATGAAAATGCCTACTTGGATGATAAGGTCAGGGGTGGGCCGCACTGGGATCCCAGAATACAGCATGCCATTGGGCGAAAACATCGCACGCAAGGAATAGCGCAGCCACGTTTGGTCTTACACAGGGTGCCCGATAACTGCCCTCAACTTACTGGCTAGCCCAAGGTAAGAGACATCTGTCGAGTTCCCAAGTCAAAAACCACGCAATCTCCCCGGAGCGTAACATAGTGTAACCAACAAGGTTGTCACGGGTAGTCCAGACGCCAATGATGTCCACTGCGCACGTTCACGATGAAAACTGGTGCACCCACAAGCTGGAAGCATGGAGCAGTCCTGTCCAGGTTCAACTGGTGTAGGTGGCTGCTGGCAACAGTCAGTCGAAGTACGCCCAGGACTGGAGTCAGCCTGACAATGGCAAAAGCTCATGTGGACCAAAGCAAAACGGGGACGAGCATGTTCGCATAGCTTTGCAGACGGCTGACACTCCTCTGACTTGCAGTTGAAACATGCAGAAACATCTTTGGCGTCAACTCTTCCACTGTTAGATGCTTTCATCAGAAAGGCCATGACAGCTATCAGCTATCAAGTATGAAGCAGACCAAGGTGGACCCTGTAACTCAAGCCGGAGATGCAAGCGCATGGCGTCATCTTCTCCTCAGGCGGCATCCGCTATCTGTCCAAGGAACTAGATGGCAGTGTCTACAGCCCTCGGCGAGAAGCACCTCTGCAATCATCCAGGGCTGATCTCAGCGCATCCTGCCCAAAGCCCAGGCAAATCCCACTAGCTCTAGAGGAGACCGTCAACGGGTCCTCGATCTCGTGCCGGCCGCCCTCACCTAGCGCACATGGTGGCCGCCAGGATGCGAAGCCTGCTCTTCTCAGCCAAAATGGAATAGCAGAAAACGAGGATCATCAGCTAGTTGGAGAAACACAAAGACATGCAGAAAGGCCGCGCGGTCGATCCACAAATGAGTAAATAGGAAGATGGACAAGAAATGTCTAGCTAAATGCATGAGCAGGAAGACAGGAGTGCCAGCTGACTGCACCGAGCTAACTGCTCGATCTTAACTGGCATGAGCTATCCACAAGACATGTGCATCTGAACGCAAGGCCAACTTTTTAACATAGCTGCCCATGTCAAAGCAGCACGAGTAGTCTGGAACAAAGAGAGAAGGCACAGGCCACAGTGCGATTTCCGAGCAGGTATCCTGTTTCCTTGTGACAAGCAAGCTCTCTAATCGGCACTGCGGCACCTTCATCTGCTGCTCAGATTGTTACTACCTCACCTTCAGGAGATAGAGCAAAGAAAGTCTGATCTTGGTTTGGTCCCGACGTCGTGCTGGGCACCTTTCCCCAGGGAAATACGGAGAACCTCTCTAAAGTGGCGCAGGCCTCAGATTTTGTCAGATCATCTCCTACACCATGAACCTTGGGGCATCGCCCAACACCCAAGTGTATCATACTGCCTGTTGCATCCATTGCTGACTCGCGATAAGCCAGCACAGCCGAAATTGAGGACTCTTGCTGTAGTCTCCCAACTGCCTGCCAGCATTCTCTGATCGCGCACCCTGCTGATCTCGGGAAGGCTGCGCTCAAGGATTGCCATGCAGACATGGAGTCTACAATCAACAGTCCGGCGGTTGGATTTGAAGCAAAGACTGTGCGCAGCTCGCGTAATTGTCGAAGGAGGTCTATAGGCTCGTGCGGACGAAGCACCAGAACTCTGCTCAAGGACTCGGTGACAATTTCTGATACCGTTTCCCGTGATGCACCAGCGCGCTCGGCCTTCACCTTCAGAAGCCTTGCCAGAAGCGACGCATCAAAGCAGTGGTCGGCATCCACAAAGACGGCCGGGAGGCTGTGGCCGCCAGCATCCTGGTCCAGAACGTAGGAAGCCAAAATATTCCGAAGAAGGGCTGACTTTCCAGCTCCAGACTCCCCGTGTAGGACCACAGCATGGCTGGGGCTCAAAGCATTTGCTGGGAGGTGATGATCAAAGCAGGGCAGCTGGGTTCCCCTGCTGCTTTGCAACATCCGGTAAAGATCAAAAGCTGTTTCATCAATCTCAATGATGGAGTGCTTGTGACTTGTGCTGAACACGGCATCACCACCATCGTCTGCTAGCACGAGCGCCATCGGGGGGGCAGAAAGCCAAGTTCTTCACTTCAGCTTCGCAGCTGCTAGGTTAGCCTTGGCGTGCTCAAGGCTTAGCAATGCAGTGTGGGATGGTTTCCACTTACCAAACTCAGCAAACACACAGAACAAGCGGCTGCGGACACAATGCAGCAATTGTAGATCATCCCTGGAGGCTGAGGCCCATGTCCAGGCCCAGTCATACAGTGAGTAGGGGCAACCAGCATCATTGCGCTTGCCTTGCATCCTCAGCTGGTATCGGCCTGGTCATGTCAGCATGTCAGCAGGTCCGGTTTGAGCAGTGGAAAATCAGCACCAGGAGTTGGGCGTTCGAGCTTCTTGAGGTGCTTGGCAATAGTCCTATCCACCTGATGGCCTCGCCATCCACCAGACCACATGGAAGAAACTGAGAGCAAAACCAGCAAGAAAGCGATCAAGCAGTTTTGAGACGCTATCAAAGAAGCACTCCGAGCAGCCGGCGGGAGCTCACTCCAAACCCCTGCTAACAGCACAGCGTGCTGGGAAGCTAGACTGGGAGCTGACAACGTAAAACAAGGCAAGATTCGCAAAGGTGGCCGTTCAAGGGTTGTGACCTTTTTTTGCCATATGCCAAAGCGCACTAGTTGTCGCACATCGGCAATGATTTTCAAAAAGCCATGTGTTGTGAATTGTTGTGAGTTTTTCAGTTTTGCAGACCAACACGCAAGATCAATTTCATGCGTTTCGCTGTGGTCTTAGCGCGTTTTGGGATGATTTTCGCTGCTATAAACGGGGTCCACTGTGACGAAGACGGCCGAAAACGACACGGGATTTTTCAGGCGATGTTGGTTTGCTCGCGGGCTCGCTCGGGAAAATGTGTTTTTTCTCGTGCTTGTTTTCCGCTTTTGGAGTGGGTCGTCTTCATTGTTGCTCCCCGGCCCCGCCTATGAACCATGCCAACAAAATGGAAGCATCGGCCACGTTAACCTTGAGCATGATGGAGCATGCGGCTTAACATGCCAACAACATCCCATTGATCTGTTGGGAACCATGCTCGTGCAAAGCATTCCTGAAAGCATTCTGTAACCCTTAAAGCCTTGAGCCCTATACACTTCCCATACAAGCTGCTCAAAAAGCCATTTTCGAACCCGTCCTGGGCAGTAACAAAATCATCTACCATCACGCGAAGACCCCAGCAAACCTCACAAAACTGATCATGCATGTCAATCTACGAAATTACAAGCACATTCCCAAAATGCGCCGCTTCCTCAAGAACACGTCGAGCGCAGCAGCCATCCCCAAAGCCGCATGCATCTACGGGGCTCTTACAAAAAGCCTGCCACGGCCGTGGATGCAACCACACAGCGTACGTTCTTTACCCCACCCCCGCGAAAACCATCCAAAAGTGGCGAAGCTTCCACATCCACAAAAGCGGCGACCCTTTCACGACCGCATTCACAAATCCTACCAAAAACAACATCCAAGGACGTCACGGCATCAAATATTTAGGCCTTCTGTGAGAAGAGGAGCATAGTGTCAACCTGCTCCGACCAATTCACAGACTTCAACTGCAATTGGGTAAGGAAACAAAACCTGGTATCAACGGACCATTCTTTACCAACTTCCCTGGCGCACCGATGGGTATTGGGAGAAGATGGCTTCGTCCCAAAGGTCCTTGAAAGCTCGCACAGCAGCTCTCCTCTTCAACTCAACCTCTCCACCAACTAGTATAGAGGAAAGAATCGAAGAATCCAGCCCTTCTCTCATGCACCATCAGCCTCAGCTCAAACCGAATTACGGATGGCCCAGTCCTCGTCCAAAGACGCCGTATTCGACTTCTCTTGGTCAGGAGCCCTGCAGAAGCTGACCACAGGAATTGCGCCAGGCTTTTGCCAAATGCCGAGACTCATGCCGGGCGACAACCTGCGGCGAAACTCTGACCTTTATGTCTTGTGTATCAGCTGACGATTCTTTTCACGCCCGAAGGCTAGATTGCCTCCCGAAGCGGGGATTTTTGCGCTGCCAACAACTGTCGCCTGGGACAGCGCTGCTTGCTGCTCTGCCATCCCTGATATGCTGTGAGCGCGGCTTGGCCACCATCACACGCCTGGTGCAGGTTTGACGCGGTTGCACATGGTTGTACAGCGCGGCTGGGCGTAGCTTCTCGTAGCTTGCATGAATTCGCAAAACCATCCACATTGCCACATCTATCCGCTGACTCGCGGGTGGCCTGTGCTGCATGAGCTCCCTCCACGCCCTGATCCCAGAAGCCGAGTATGCGCTGCTCGTGGCAAATTGCAACGGAACCTCTGAATATGCAACGCACTTCGTCGAAGAGAAGCCTGACATCTGAATCTCTGCTGGTCCTATTTGAGCGGACAAGAGAACGCACGGTACACCTCATCGACGCCAGGTCTGAATCGCAGCCTGGACTCGCATGCTTCTGCATGGGTTTCCGGCAGGATGTCATTCCGCACGCTTGGCAAGCACAATCTTCTTAGAAAAACGACGGGCCTTGCCGTTGAGTTGTACATATGCTAGGACCCTCTTTCATTGAAATGATCCACTGCAACCTCTCTGCCTCTGGGATGGCCCCTGCCAGCAACATACCCAGAAACCTCCTATGCCATCCTATTGCGACATTTTCGACATGCGCGGGACAGCCGCAATTGTGACAATAACATACACTCACATACACGGCGAACCTTTTGCAGGCATCAACATTAGGATTCAGGGCTGGAAAGTTGGAACGCGTCATCACTGCAGACTGCTTTGCAGCTTGCAGCCCACGCTTTGACGTCCAGCACGTCCGCCAACTATCGCGAGTGGAGCAGGTGGCAAGTGAGGCAAGTGGGGCAAGTGGGGCAAGTGGGGCAAGTGGGGCAAGTGGTGCAGGCCAGGAAGCGCAGCAAGTCGGGTGCAGTCCCCATGCCGACGGCTCTCCTCTGCTTCACGCCAAGCACTGCTTGCATGGGTCTGCTGTGATCGTTGCTTGGCGTCTACAGTATTTGGATATCGCTCTTTTCGTTCAGCTTTATTGCCTATTTTCTTCCGTCCGTGCCACTTGGTGCCCCATCTCTTTCATTTCTGTCCCGCTCGCCCCAACTGTCCCATTCACCCCACTTCTCGCATTTGCCCCACGTGCCTGGCCTGCATCACGCCCTCCACTTGCCCTCCTGCCCCAACCAAAGATCCTTAGGTTGTGTGGTAAGGGCTGCCTGCGCAACGTTTGGGCAGAAACTCGAGGTCCAGCGGCAGCACTTATCCAAAAGGCCACCCAAAGAAAATAAATGTCAACTCAAGCGATAAACTTTTTGAGACCGTGCAAAGCCATATACCTCTTGGTACAACTAAGTCCTCCTGACAGGTCAGCCAAAACTAAACCAAACATGTTCCAGGATGCCACATGCTGTCTCCCTAGTTCAAGTAGGAGTGCAAGTGAAACCAACTTGCCAGACGTGAGCCCGACGCCATTGCCACAGTTTCGCGTTCCACCGCCTTGCCTCAGTCGTGCCATCTCCACTGGCTTCTTTGACATTGTACCGTTGAGGCGTGTGACATGGGCTTCTGTACACATAGAGATGCTAAACTGCTCACAGAATGACTATCTGACAGCCTACTGAGGCATGCAACTGTGTGTGGTGAAGAAGTCAGGGTCTGAAGCTGGCCTGCGTCGGGGGCAACGATCTGAACAGCTTGCAAAGATGTTCATGCCATGCTGGTTCCAAAAAGAGTCTCAACCGTACCCCACTTCTCTTGCCTGCCACAGTGCCAACATTTTCTGGCGATCCTGATGATTTGTCACAACATGAACACTACAAGATAACTCCAAGAAATGAAGACATTCTTTTGCGGAAGGACGTAGTGAGCCTCCCGGCAATGGCAAACTCCGTTGCGGCGTCTTGCGAGATGCCCTCAACCAGAGGCACAAAATTGTGCGCTGAGATCCTAAGGTCCTAATGTAAACCTCTTCAACAGCTGACTGCGCAACGCTCTTTGCTAAGCAACTTGCACTACTAAAGCTCGTGGGCGCTGAAAGTGAGACCTGGTCATCACAGCTTCCACAAAGCCAACGGTAATATGCCAAAGCTTCTTTGCAATACGAATCTAAGCGGAGAACACCTCAGCATGCAACTTCTGCCATTGCTCTCCCCAACCTCAACTTGAACGCGTTGAGAACGCTAGGGACTGCTGAGATCACGGATCTGGATTTGCGCGTGCACTGTCATGTTTACTGTTCCAATTGCACAAGCCCCGGTGAAGCCCATTTACTTCTTGGACCTCATACGCTCTTCAGCCAAAGCTGGGTTGCATTGAGCACGTCCGAATCTGAGATGATGCATGCTTATGACTTGTTTGGACCAAGGATACAACTTGCCATCATTTGAGACTTGTGCGGACAACAAGGCGAAGACTACAAGTCACGTCGCATTTCGCGAAAGCTGCCGTTTTTGCCATGTTTTCCGTCATCCACACACATTTTCTATCACACATAAGGCAAACATGATCAAAGCGTTGCATATGCAAGTCTAAGCATTCCGCTGCATGCATATGGCATTCCAAACTACCCCGCTGGAAACTGAGTCCTCTGCATCTGTCCGCACCATCAACTTGGTCAGGTGGTGCCATGCGACCGAGGAAGGGTGAGCCACACGCTGCATTTGGGGGCCGCAAGGCAATATCCCATGTACCAGATTTTGGGACAAATCATGCAACAATCGTCATGCATGTGCAAAATTGCATGGCATCGATGGATGAGCTTACTGAAGGAAACAAACGAGGCAAAGCACCGCGGAAAGCTCTGCATACGAATACCTCATTCGGCGAAATCCATGCGAATGCCATGGGAAGTCAAGCACAACCCAACTCTGACAACACGTTCGAAGGTTGACCTGCGCATTGGCACAACTCGATTGAGCCCCAAGCTCCAAGGAAATGGCCTGGCGGCTGATTACAAACCATGTCAAAGCTGCTACTGCTGAATCGTTTGAACATGCTGCTGCCACCCGCAGCTGCGCACTGGGGTCTGAAATGCCACGCCACCGCAAAGGGCCTGCCTAAGTTTCAAGATTGAATTTGGTTGACCCAATATGCTCTTTGCACACCGCACGCCCTGAAGGCTCGACCGCAGTGTCACCTCCTCCAATGCCCGTTGCGTAGCACGACATAGCCTGCAGAAAGATGGCACGTGGTGTACACGCATACGAGCTGTTTGCTTGGAGCCCGGCCACCGGTCCAGACGGACCTGCTCAAAAACAAAGATGTCTCATGCGGCACCCATGTGCTGGCACATGGCCTGGCATTGCCCTCCGTGTGGAAATTTCTCATGGTGACACACCCCGTCCCTTGAACCAAGCCGCCTACAACTTGTTGACGTAGCCAGCTCGGACAGCAGATTATTTGAGAGTGTCGGCCTTTGGGGGGGATTAAAGGTCCGCAGCCGCTTGCCCCACTTGATCCACTCGATCCTCTTGCCCCTCTTGCCCCACCTGACCCACTTGGCCCCCGTCCGGAAACTCCACAAAAGCCACGTGAGCCCCAAAACGAACCCCTCCCCACGTGCCCCGCCCTCCAGACCCCCCCCACTTGCCCCATTTGCCCCACCACAACGTCGCCCCCAACTTTTGCTCCGCAACCGCTCCAGGCAAATGTGACAGGTGGGTCAAATGGGGCAGTGGGTCAAATGGGGCAAATGGGGCAAGTGGGACGGGCGCTTTTAATGTTCCCCCCCGCGGTCGCAATGCATCATTTGCAACAGTTGCACGCCATCTCAAACGAATTCTGCTCGCAACTTTGGCTACCGCACTCTCCTTACGGCCAAAACAACAAATTTGTGAGTACTTTTTGTGCAATCGTAGCTGCCTCTCGTGTCCGAGCCCGTGCTCCAAACGCAGCTTGTTAGCTCGTGCGAAATTGGCCTCTGCCTGATTGCATCTCTGTCTGCGGCATTGGGTTGCCAACCCACCCCATGTCAGCTTGGAATTCGTGAGACATGCCACTGAAATTGCAGCATGTGTGCAAACCATGGCGTAAAACAACCCAATGCCGATGGGCAGTCCCAGGCCCGAAAGGCCAGAAGTACGGTACTTAATCCGGTGGTATGCCGATACGCCCATAATGCGCCATTCCGGGCGTGATGGGCCAGAAATAATTACGCTATCCCCCTTGCTTGTAGGTGGCAGGGTTACATGGCCACTTCAATGGCTTCATGTGGCACTGAAATCGGTCCATGTGGGGACTTAAATGGGACCATGTAACGTTCGTCGGGTACCTCAAAATGCACCCCATTTTAATGTCGGACCGGGTTCGGGCCTAGCCTCGAACCCTTCATTTTCTTAGGCTTTGCCACGTGCACCTCATGCCTGATAGGACCCTCTACTACTTGGCCTTGTTATGTATGTTTTTCTCATGTGTACCCTGGCCTACGAAAGTTTCCTTCCTGTTTGGGAGATGTTGTACAAAGACTCCAAAAAGATGAGAATCCACATCCTGAAATCGGACCTAGCTGTCCAGCTGCTCCTCACGTTTGGCAGGCTAAGTTATGCAGCTGTTCCATTGCAGCCTTCTGGATGCCGAGTCTCGGAATGACCAATACGGTACGAATGTAGGTGTAATGTAACTTGGGCCCATTTTAGCAGCACAGTTCGGGCCTCCGTAGCAAACACACACATGGGACGTGGTCAACCTGTAGTCCTTTGGGGTATTTTTGGCTTTGGCGCTTAGGACTTGCTGGTTGGCTGGCTGGCTGACTGGCTGTGGAGCTAGTACACCCTTGCCGGCCCTGGCCGCCATGTGCGCGTGTACCGCGTCTAGGGGCTACCCTAGCACTACAGCTGGGACCCCGTAGCCAAACACACATATAATAATTACAATTTTTCATTTTCGCTCGCAATTGCCGGCCGTACCCAGCCTATAGAGCTCCATTCGAGTGAGAAAGCCGCACTTTCACTACGTGCCACAAACAACATACACCACCGACTGAAAACCATCATAACAGACAGTAGAACAAAACAACTGGTAGTGGAAGTAAAAACAATGACACCAATAATACCAGATTGTGGTAATATGAAATGGTAGCATTATTACCACTTCTTACGAATGAGTATTATTCGTATTTTGGGTTATTCGTTATTGCTATTGTCTGTTGTGTTTTTTTCACACAAAACATAATGATAAACAGTAGTAATAGTAGCAACGCATGAAAATAGCAACGCATAATGGTTCCTGAGTAGGAATGACAAATGACATGGATAGTTAAAAGACATAGCAATTATGATCAAGACTATCCACATGCAATGAATGATATCAGGAAAATAATAGTGAGCAGTATTATCCATAGACACAAGCGATAAATAACATTAAGAAAGACTGTTGAGAAAAACTAGAATGGACAGATAGAAAGAGTAGCAATGAATACAACAAAGTACTTTTATTAACAACAAAAATACTAATACTAGCACAAAGAGAATATCATAAGTGCATGGTTATGATAGCTCAGGTTTTAAACGCCTATAGCTGCGCTACCGGGGTAACGCAACATTGTTGTTGCGCACCAACACCGGGTGCTATGACTGCTTGATCCCCGGGGCTGTGCCCTTGCAGACTAAAACGACAAATTGACAAGTAATAATAAGCACAACAAGTATAACAGCACGATGTGATAGCTTTTTTTTGTCATGTAATACTCTCTGTTGCTATTCGTTCTTGTCAGTATTTATTCGCATTATTTATGTGCACAAGACATAATGATAGTCATACCGTGCTCATAATGGTAACGCATAATAACAACAACAGCAGCAACAACAAGAACAACAAATCGTGATCATGTATAGTAATAACAAATGAAACGGAAAATGATAAGACAGGGCAATGATTCACCAAGTAAATCCAGGAAATAGTCACAATGAACAATATCAATGAACAGAAATATTAGCAGCGACCAGTAATAGCAACGCATATTGGTAAGATGGCACGGACTGTGATCAAGAATAGCAGTGAATACAACGAAGTCCAGGTGCTGTGACTGCGTGATCCCCGGGGCTGCGCCCTTGCAGACTACTACTAGCGAGCAGTGACAAAACCAGACAATAATAGATATGAAAACAAAATAAGAGCATTCGTCAATAGTAGCGCACAATGTGGTAGCATTTATGTTTTGCATCGTACTATTTATGACTAGTTGGTACGATTATGTGTTATGCTTTGTTCTATGATCACAAGATATAATCATGATTATGCAGTACTCAAAATAGTAAGGGTAAAACAGCAGCAACAACAAATCCTGACAGTTCCTACTAGCAACATGTCAAACGGATACTGCGAAGACATAGTAATGATGAGAAAGGCTGATAACAATGAATAGCAAACGGACATAAGCATGATGAACAATCTTAATGGGCATAACTGCAAAACATAGCAATGATGAGCCATAATAACGCACATTAATGAAAGATAGTATCGTGATACAGAATGGCAATGCATACAACGAAGTACTCCAATCAGCAATAAGAATATTGAGACCACAAGGAACATGTCAAAAATGCATAACTATGCCAAACTATGCCATCTAATCTCATGCTTTAATTACAGGTGGTACCGCCAGGGGATTGCAACGGATACTTTTGACGCCAAGCTGGACGTACCTACCAGCTTTTTTGGGAACTATTTGATATGATCCTCGCGCGTATTCGTAACCCCAATGCCCAGCTACACGCTGTATATGGTTGTCGTCTCACGGTGCTGATGGTCACAGTGTTCAGTCTGGGTCTCTACCGGCGACACTGCGAGACATCCACGATGCGGTGTCCGCAGTTACCACAGAATGCGTGTCAAACATTGCGCGCGGGGTCCCATTGTAAAAAAAGTGATGGCGTTTTTTCACGGCTGTCTCTAAGAGACAGGTCCGTCAACGAGCATGGGTCATGGTCAGAGTGAAAATGGAATGATCTACATCGCACATTTTGGAATACCAAGCACATACAAAGAAGCAAATACACAACGGGGTGGCTATCCGGATGTAACACGTGGCAAATTACAATTATGTGCGACGCATATGTACGTACAACAATTTGCATTCAGCTAATGAATCTCATATCTCACATGCCTCAGCCTGGCTGCACACAGCGTGGACGTATTGAATGTTGTGCATGATGTCGCGGGCAGTGTTGACATCATCATCGGTACTTGAAAAATTTGTGCAGAGAGATTGGGCTGTGGCGCGATTTGCGTGCCCATCTTCGACGGAGGACTGTATGCGCTGAACAGTCGAGCAATGCATGTGCCAATGTATCTGATGCTGAAGCACAAAAGCGACAAGGGATGGAAGCATGGTCAATTGATGCGTTGCAGTGTCGGGCTGCGCGGCCATCACTGAAACAGTGGTGGCCACACCGCGCTAAAGCCCAGTACCTTGCGCTCTGCGCGGGTACATGCTGCCCATACACTATGTGGTTCAGATCAGGCGTGGGCTGCCAACGTGCATATGAATGTAAGGACTCCATCTTTCGCAGCGTGCCAGCATAAAGCGAATTGGACCAGTCCGACAAGATTCTCTTCAGCTGGCGCAACCATCGTTCAAGTTGTGATGAGGCACATCCCATGTGAACGCCACATGTATCAGGGCGTGGGACGCCGACTGAATTTAGCTCGCTAACAAGCAGGTGAACCCATGAGTGGGGCTGAGACGCCGCATACCGTACAATATGCGCAGCACTGCAATTGGCCGGTAGGCTTAACAGACGTGCCCAAAGACTGGCTACCCCGTGGCCATAACAAAAGACGCCTACCCCATTGAAATAATCTTGTTTGGAACCGTCGGATCTGAGGTCCGGGGTCAACAAATTCCATCCCGAAGCAGACAGAGGGGCGGACATATGTTTGAAAGATCCGTTCCACGAAACAAATGGGCAGATCGGCGGACTGTGTCCAGGACAGACATGCGGCCATTTTGTGCTCCCCACGGCGTAGGAGCTCATTGACATGGTGTGTCCATGACAGGCGTGCATCAATTGTAACCCCCAGGTAGGTATACTGATACACACGGGGCAGGACGTGTGTGCCAACGTGGAAAGGGGGAATTGCCATCCGTCTGCGTCCAAACACCATGACTGCGGATTTTGTGGGCCCTACGCTAAAGTGAAACCGCCATGCTTCGGTCCAAGCATTAGCTGCATCCAACGCTCTTTGAAGATCTACTGGGTTATCACACAGAATGACAATGTCATCAGCATAGAGAAGAACTTGCACACACGGCGCATTGGGTTCAGATCCACACGTGACGTCTTGGCAAGCTTGATGGCAGCAGCAAGGCCATTGATCAAAAGATTGAACAGGAAACCGCTAAGAACTGCTCCCTGCCCCACACCATCATCAACACTCCAAACCTCCGAGAGGCATGAATCGACGCGGACTGCAGCTGACCGCCCGGTAACGAAGTCATCAACCAAATGCCAAAGATCACCCGTTACTCCCGCCCTGTGCAGTTTCAACAGGGCTCCTTCGCGCCACGCTACATCAAAGGCCTTCCGAATGTCTAGGAAGGCACAATATGTTGCAGAACCTTGCCTCAAGCGTATAGTTTCAAGGAGGGCGTATACCTGGACATCCGACCCCCAGCGAAAACCGGCCTGGCTATCATCAAGTTGCGGGTCCACAAGCGGACGAATACGATTCAAAATCATTCTTTCGAGGATCTTTGCAAAACATAAGGTCAGTGTAATGGGTCTGTAGTCATCTCGCTTCGATGCATCCAATTGTTTTGCCAAAGGAATAACTATGCCATGTTTCCAAAGGGAAGGTACACAGAGATACGAGCGGCATAACTCTAGATATTGAAGGATTGCATGCTGCCACCAGGGGATGTCAGCGCACAGTGCCTTGTACGGAATGTTGTCACAACCAGGTGACTTTTCCTGCACACACTGCCGCAGAGCAGCCTGCAGCTCTTCGCGGGTGAAAGGAGCATCAAGGTGGCTGTGGGTGCCATGTGGTGCCTCCCGGGCTTCACGGATGCGACGCACGCGACGACAAACACGGGCATGATGCCGCCGATCAAAGGACTCAGCACTCAGGGAGCTTGCTTCCTGAAAATGTTGACGCCACTGGTGCACACAGTCATCTCGTTCGTGTGGTGTAGCTTGCGCACTTGGCGACAAACGCGGGGCAACACGACATGAGTTTCGGTGAAATCGGCGACGCACAATTCGAGCAGCTGCGCGCGGGCACATGCGCTCAACACGTTGTAGCCAATTTACCCAAAATGCGGTTTTGGCACGGCGAACTACACGATGGAAATGGTTGCGAGCAGCACGGAAGTTGGAGTCAAGTTCGGGAAAACGATTACGCTGGCGCCACGCCGCATTGCGTGCAACCATTGCATCAAAGCAGTCATCGTTCCACCATGATGGTTGTCGTTGCGCATTTGCACGGGGGCACCTATACAGACCAGGCTCGGCATCCCATACAATTTTCAAAAAATCACGATATGACACATCTAGTTGTTGCCTCCTAACCTCCGTCGACATGTGAGCCGTTGTTGACAATAGGATGGCTAAATTGTCAGACCATCGTTGGAGGTGATTTGCTTGCGCATGAATCAATGCCTCCCAATCACGCACTTGCCGGACTTGCGTGGGCGGCTGGCTGACTGAACTCAACAACCGCTTGTGCAGATTAATTTCAATTGCAAAGTGGTCGCTGGCCAACAAGGGGCAACAAAGGTTCGAGTCTTCACAGTCACATTGGGGGCTGTGAACATGCACTGATTCAACAACACCCGGGGATGCAATGACCAAGTCCAAAGCAGCTCCTCGAGTATGGGTTGGCCTTCTTGTTGGATTACAAATGACCAATCCAAATGCTCTGATAATTAAACGTAAAATCTCTAAGCACCCACGGTCGGCTGAACGCTCACCGCAATTTTGCACTAAACCTGGAACCCACAAATTACTATCCCCTGCGAGAATAATGTCAATCCCTGGCAGGGCATGTGTGATCTCACCAATGGAGTCAGAAAAAGATGTTGCCAAAATGAGAGGCGCTCTGGCTCGGGGCAACCGACATGCGGTGCGTAAAAAGACGCGATTGCTGTGGAGGCACATGCTTCCCCATGCACGAACACTTTCCAACAAATGTCATTGTGATATGTGATGCCCTCGACGGGTTTGCAAAATGCGGACCGATCCTCATGAACAAGAAATGCCGTATCTCTGCCTCGTGTGTTTGCTGCCCCATGGAATTGGAATGGCTGATCTTCGGGCAACGATGGCGCTGCAGGCGTGTTAACTTCTTGCAGAAGCGCCACATGGCAGTTACGTGAGGACAAAAAATGCGTGAACCCATGAAAAGAATTGCTCAGGTGGCCTGACCGAGACCGTAATCTATTGCAATTAAGGGAAACCAGGCGGAACATGGTCAGCGCCTCGGAGCCGCCTGCCTCCGGGCGCCCCACCCGTTTCCCCGGCGCCTAGCCAACGGAGGGCGCGCGGAGCGACGGGCTTGCATTGCATCATGTTCAGCAAGGCCAGGTGGCCATGAATTGCCCACACCGTTTGCGCCAGCATATGCATCAGCGTGCATATGAGCATTGCATGGAGCTGGCTGGTCACCGCGCCTCCCTTGCCAATAACCGTGTGTGCTCCGACGGGGGCGGGGAGGGGGAGGAGGCGGCATGCCAGCACGGCTGCCATTCGTTACTCCGGGTTGACAGCGCTGTGCCCATAAACCTTGCCACATATCATCATGACAGGGTTGCTGTTGCGCATATGAAGGGAGTGGAGGTGGCGGCGGCACCGGCACATGTGCGTGCACCTGCTCTGCATGAGCCGGGCAGTCAGGACAAGAACAACACGCCCAGCAAGCTTGCACAACACACTGGTCCGGAGCAAAATTACCACAACTCCTGCAACGCCTTGATACCTGGTGTGCAAGACGATTGGTCCGTGTTTGCCAACCATCCCGGCGTGGCAGTGGTTCCCAATTTGCTGTGTTACGCCGTCGGTAGTATGGTTGGTTGCGCGAGCGTGTGGGCACCCGTGGCGGGGTTGGCAGTGTAGGCTCAGCACGGGATGCATCGGGTGGAGCGGGAGGGGGTGGAACGCAGGAGTGCATGTTCTGGGTATTGATGCCAGGGTTGGCTGCCGATGGCGGTGTCGACACGGGTCCTGCTCACCCGCCGAGCTGACAGCATCAGGGTCCGTGCGCGAGACGTCATCTAGCGGGACTGTTGCCAAAGTGGTTTCTTGCAAGCCTGTCAACATGGACTCCGCCGTGACTGAAGTCCACGGTCGGAATATTGGCAACAAGCGAGCGGCTTCTGACACATCACCGTGAAATGTTAAGTGTTCGATTGGCTACATGAAACAGTACGCCACAAAGTAAATCCGGGCGACGGGCGAGTGTTGCTTGCCGGCTATTGATTCGTAGCCAAACACCCCATGCTGTTGTGCCTTCAACACGCACTTGAGGGACACCCATGTCTGCAAAACATCCCTCGGCGACAAGTGTATTGATTTTTTGAACAAAGGCATCCAACGACATGTTCACATACCTCGTGAGGTGGGCGCGACCATATTGAGCAAGTGGCACTGGTGTGTCAACCCTGGGCGCATTGGTGTTATCCCCACGGCGCCGGCTGACTGGTGGTTCACTTGCACAACGACCCTCAACTGCTGCTCCAAGATCAGGCTCTGCAAGGGCATCATTGGAGCGGAAGCAGTCGGAGCACACCGTGAACCTACAATTCTGGGAGCAATGAAAATAGAGAGTTTGATGTGGGATTTGGCTACTGCAAATCCGGCAGCGGCGGCGCGAGCCGCATTGAGCGCTCCTGCGCTGTACACACGCGTGCTGATGCAACTGCGTCGGAAACAGTTGCAGTGGGTCAAATGCATGGGCAGGGGATCTGTTACCTTCACCATGGTCATGTGCTTCCCCAATTGGTTCCGTTGCATGCGCGCGGGGTGGATCAGCAGTCACAGCCGGTTGCAAGGACTGAAGCAAACTCGGCCAGCTGCCTTGACAACGAAAACTGGACACGGCCGTATCCAGCTCTGATGCAAGTTGCAACCCCGCAAAAATTTGCAGCAAAATTGAGGGTATGATGCACCTGAGTCCAACACGAGATCCGGGGGGATGTTGGGCAGAAAGGTGTCGCAGTTGTGCAACTGCTGTGGCCTCTTGTGCGCTTGGCAAGGTGCCAGAGATCTCCAACAGTTCCGCAAAAGCTTGGGCAAGATGACTGACATCATATAATTCGAGGCTTAGGCGCCTGCACAGTGCTTCAAACCA
>CAJNIZ010010997.1:0-11483 GCA_905231905.1 Symbiodinium pilosum | reverse complement strand
GCTCGGGGGTTTCGGATGTCTCTGCGCGTCGGAGCCATTCTAAAGCTCATTGAACTCGAACGCTAGCTGCAAAGTGTCCGACAAATCAAACAGACGAGCCGTTCATCTGAAGCTTGGTTTATTGGCAATCTTCCTTGTACCCGAGCCTGTTGAGCGGTCCTACTTTTAAAATTAATGCTACGCAATGCGGCGCGGGACGCGCGGCGGGCAGCGGTCCGCCTTGAGCAACGGAGCGCGGCTGTGAGCGGCTTCGGCGCCTATCTCCGGGCCGCGCGATGTACAGGTTCGGCCGGTCATGTATTTTTCGAAGTTGCCCGAGTGCGGCAGCGCATGATTTGCATGTCTGAGTTTCAATTGCAAGGACGTCTGCGACAGATGTTCTCGTGGCGGCTGGTGCTGGCCAACCGCGAGGCGGTGGCGCATCGCCGGGCGCAGCTTGAGGCGGAACACGCCCGCCCCCCTTCGTTTCAAGGTTGCACGTTTCTTTGCAATACCAGCTGAGCCGGAGCCAGGAAAGTCCAGGCCAGTAAGCAGTATTTTACGATTCTAGGTAGATTCGCTCTGTGTCGGTTTGTTGACGGTCCGTCCAGCGCCACCACTGCCGCCATCACCACCTCCACCGCCACCACCGCCCAGAAGCAAGTTGTAAAGGTCCAAACCCTCAGACGAGTCCTAAACCCAGAACCCCAGATCCTAAACAATTTAAAGTCTATACACTCCAGACCCTAAACTCCAAACCCTTTCAACCGAGTGCTTTTGCCCGAGTTTGGCACATCTTTTAGTGCGTGTGTTGGCAGGCCCGTGCTTCCCCGACGCGGCTGCGCTTTGAGAATGGGTTCGCTCGCCTGTTCTACCAGCTGGCCACTGCGCGGCTCAGCATGGCAGCCCAGCAGCAGGCATCGCAGTCTTTAGGTCTTCCTAGGTCCAAAGGACGAGTGGTTTCCATTTTCAGGTTCAAAAAGCAAGAATGCCAGTGTGCCTTACCTGATCAGGCGGGCCGGCGTATTGCGCCTCGTGGTGACGGGGTGCCATCCAAGCTGCTTCAGCGTCTTTGCACCAAGAAGGTGAACAACGCCCCTTGTCTGATGTAAGAGACGTGCCAGGTCCGCGTAGGGCGCGGTCTGGTTGAGTCCCGGTTGGTGTCGTTCATCGCTTCTGCTCGTGTTTGTTTGCGACAGCGGAGGTTCTGCGCTGTCTCGATGCAACCTCGACGTCTGTGCTGGAGTGGCGTTGTTTACCTTTTCGCACTCTGGTTCTGAGTCTGGTGCTGCTGAGGGTCGTCGCCTTGACGCAGGCACGCGGATGTCGGCGATAGTGTTTGACTATTTTGCGGCTTGCTGAGAAGATGTTTTCAGTCGACACCTCTAAAAGCTGTAACCCACCGCTCGAAGCATTGACCTCGAAGCAGGCGCTCTATAAACGGCCATGAACTTTGGGTTTCGATCTCAACACATTCCAGACTTTCACAACGCAAAGCTCGCGCGGAAAACATCGAGCTTTAAGCTCCACATCCGTAATTCATGCATCATTGACAGGAGCGCTACCAGGAGCTGGTGGCAGCGCTGGACATGGGCGTTCCGCGTGCAGTGCCGGATGGGCGTGGCTGGCGTCGACTGGAGGCTGCCGTGGTCGACTTTCTCCGGCGGCCCCTATCAGCGGCGTGGCCGGCGTTTGACAGTTTTCGTTGTACGATGTGACATGCAGTCGCTTATTCTGCAGCGGACAGCCTGAGGCCTTTTGGGCGCAGCGCGACGCGCGACCGCATCATCAAGCATTCGCTGTGTTTGCTGCGTCGCGGCAAGTGAAGACTGCAGACGCTTTGCTGGCATGGTGTGCTGCCGGCAATGGCGCTCCATTTGCGTTGTACCAGCCATGTCGATTTTGTACAATGTAATTCCGGTTGGAGGGGCTTTTATGCCCTCACAGGTGGCGCAAGATTTTTGCTTGATCTCACGACGCAGCCGACGTGTCATCCCGCTTTACGTTGGAAGCGACGTGTTTCTCGCGCATCGAAGGTGCGCGTCAGGCTCGGGTTCTTATTAGCCAGCGTGTGTTAAGCTGCAGACTCCCCCAGTTTGCTGGTTGCCAGGCACTTGCATTCGGCCACAAGCCAATTTTTCGGCAGCTTCGACGCCTCGGCATAGATGTGGAGCGGCGCTGGTCTGTTCACTCACGATTGCGAGTTCTTTCTTTGCGAAGTGCGCAAGGTTACAGAGAATAAGGGCAGCCTGCATGCGTCAATTTGGTTCCTGCAAATCTTGCAGCGCTTCTGCAGCGTCCCGCGTCAGCAGGCCTCGTAGATTATACTCCGCGACCGAGTTGCTCGAAGCGGCGACGGCTCATGTCGCTTTCCTTGGAGCAGGCCTGTGCCCCCACAGTCCTGTCACTGCTGGGCCCCGATTCTGTCGATCAGGTGGTGGCTGCTGACTGAAGAGTGTCGGTCCAGGCAAGTTTCGGTTGTGGTGTTTCTGTGGACGTGTTGCTTCATTCAAGGAATTGGTGCTGAGCTCATGTGTTTCATAGGTGTCGGCGTCGATGGCACGCGGCTTGGAAGTTGCGATTGCAGGTCCAGGTTTGGGTCGAGGGCTTCGATCGCATTGTCGTCTTCCTAGGGTGTTACTAGGATTGCTGGCGCAGTATGGTTAGGGCTCATGGTCCGGGTTTAGGGTTAAATAGTGTGTATGGTTCAGGATTCAGGGCTAAGGATTCAGGGTTTAGGGCAGCCTCCCCGAACCGCGTAATTGACGTTTCTTTGCGAGGTATCTTCTACGCATGCAGCGCGCAAGATTTTCATTTACGCAGGCTTTCAATCACAAAGCCAAAGCTGCGAAAGGTGTCGGAGGACATGATTCGCAGCGAGTTCCTTGACAAGGCGGCCGGAATCATTTGAGGATGCTTCTAATGACGTGGAAATACCTGGTGGTGCCTTAATGCTGCCTGCTTTAACATTCCCAGCGCCAACCCAATGCAGCCCTGTTCAGGCCGTGCGTAAGGATGCATGATTTGTTTTGCATGGAACCCTAGACCCCTAAACCCTAAACCCTAAGCCCTCAACCCTGAACCTCTAACACACCACACCCCTAAACGCTAAACCCCAAAACCCCACAATCCTAGACTCTAAAGCCCTAAACCCCAACCCCTATGTCCTCAAACGTAAACCTTTTAACCCCTAATCCCCTAAACCTCAAAACCCTAAACCGGCAAGGTGGAGCCTGCGAAGAGTGCCACGCTTACGCGCTTCATGAAGGCCTTTCCTCAGCTTGGGAATTACCGTGGGAGCGATTAGGGTTTAGGGGTTCAGGATTTTGATAGTATCATTACTAGATATTGCTAAATATTATACTTGCCGTACTCCAAGCCCTAAAGCCGTAAATTGAAGGCCTTGCTTTCTCAAGCGATGTTCTTGGACGACCCGGTAGCAGACCTCTATTGTTCATGTGAGCTGTGCACTGTAATCTAAACTCTCGCTGACCAAAATTGTTCTCAATCTGACCGCGTCCGCAGATCGTACCTTTAGACCTCGTCGGCAGATCAATGAGACAGCCGCCTTCCTGCTATGAGCCAAAGCAAAGCAATGTTACCCCAGCTGTCATCCCAAGCTGTTCATAGGCACTGCTAGTAGTAGTGCTGGTAGTCTTACTAATAGTAGTATTCGTATTAGTAATAATACCATTAAGCTCTAACATACCAGAACCCATACCTTAGGTAGGTGGACCCCCCACTACCCAGTAATAGTGAGAATAGGGGATAATAGGGGGTTATATTAGGGTCCTCTTATATTGCTATTAAACCCTACGCCCTAATCCCTACAATAATCCCAAAGGGTTAGGGTTTGGGTGGGTTTAGGGTTCAGGGTGTAGGGTGCGGGGTTCCGAGTCAGAAAATCGGGTGTCGGGCTGAGGGAGTAATCCTTATGTACAGGAGCCCCACAGATGTTCCTACGTCCCGCATAGGTTTTGAGTCCCAATAGTAGACCCCCAAGCATCCCAAATCCTGGATCCCAAAGCTCATACACTTGGACCCCGAAGAGGCACTTCAGAAACGGCCCTTAGACCTCTACGAAGTCTGGACATGGCCGGCCCAAGGCCGCCCTTGGGACTTATGGCTTGGGGTTCAGTGTTTGGTTCCGGCTCATCCCCCCACAGTTGTACGTGTTACACCTTTTAACTAAAGGGTCAATCCGAATTGCAGGATTCCATGTTGCATTGCAGCAGTGTGTTCCGCAACTTCTAAATCCTACACCACTAGTCCATACCCCGCGTTTCGCTGGAACATTCTTAGAATGACATGTGCGCTGTGCAAGTTCATTGGCGCCTGAGCAGTCCCAAAACGGAAGCGTGCTGGCGGCGTGCTTTTTGTGAACCGTTGAGTGGATGTTAGATTGTTGATAAGGGCACGTCAAGCAAGGTGCATGCATGTCGCAAGCTGTGACCAGAATCAGCGCGCAGGGTTTTGTTGTTCAGCGGCAGTTTGTGGAGTTGTAGACACCGCCTAGCGCACATGCTGCTCTCCATGTTCAAGGAGAAACAAACCGTCGTGGCGCAGTTGGTTGCAAAGCACGACGAGCCTGGGTGGGGCATTCCAACGCTGTGCTGTCGTTTGCTGGCGCAGGATGGCTCGCAGTACGAACTGCAGGCTACCGGAGAAGCGCGGCAGCACTTCGATCAGTTCCCTCTCCACGTGGTTTGCTCCTTTGAGGCTGCACGCGCCTGCGTCAAGCCGTGTGCGGCGGCGAGTAGGACGGGCGTAAAGTCCAAGGCTTTCCTGAGGATGCTCTACAAGCCCAAGGCTTTCCAGAGGGCATTGGCGTCGTTCCCACTCGAGGCGGTGGCTGACCGGAAGCACTCGCAGCCGCAGGATATCGACCAGATGGCTGAGGCGTCTGTTTTGAATCTTTGCAGTTCATGTCGGGTTGACACTTGCGTGTGCGCATAGTCAGTGTCGCTGCAGGACGCCATGACGAACATGTGTGTGTGTGTGTGTGTGTGGCAAAGTCGTGCGCGTCGGCCCACCGCCGTTGGCGCCGGAGTCCCAGGGTGTTGGGTTGGCGCGCCGCAGCATCAGCTTGCGCTACGGGGACTACGAGTATGACGTCCAGTTGCTGGGTTCCTCCACATTGGGCACCTGCAGCATAGGCGACAAGATCATGATCTACAGCGTGCGGAAGTCGTTGTATGGTGGCGTGGCCGCCGTTGAGACAACGCGCTCGTCATGGATGCTTGTTGCTCCGTCATGGATAGTCGTGCCAGATAGCGCAGGCCCGGCAAGAAAGGCGATGCGCGTGGATGTTTCGCCCCCGGTGTCGGTGAGTCAGCTGAAGAACCAGATGCAGGCTTGTGCGACCAATGCAACACTTGTTGCAATCGATGGCGACATTTTCGATTGCAACATCTGGGTGAGCGACCAGAAGCTGAGGGTGCCAATCACCCTTCGCGATTCTTCAGGGACTGTGGATGCAACGTTGTGGGGCGAGCAGTTGATGCTCGGCAAAAGTTTTGTTGCAATTCTTTCGTGTTTTGCGTGTTCTTGTTGTCGAGCCATTCTGCCAGCCGTTTGGAGCCGAGGACGTTGGCCTGTGGCTTGAACTTGGACGAGATCGCGGCAATGTGGGCGCTGTGCGAGGAGGACCACGATGGGCGCGAAGCAGCGCGTGAAGCCTTCCTCGGCATCTTCAAGCCGTTGACTGCCGAGCGCACCTGGACGTTGCGGCCGAGAGAGTGGCGATCCAGCGTTCAATGGAACGTCGCCGCAGTCTCCGCCCCACTTGAATCCTCTGAGTGATGAGTTCTCGTGGAGTTTGTTGTGCAGATTGTTTTTGCACGGGGCAGTGCAAACTGTATAGATCAAGAGCCAAGGAGTGCCCGAGGCAGGTACGTGGTGCAACAGTAATATGATGATATGTGTCTGGGTTGCGGGGTTTCTTGGTACACTTCCTACCCCTGAGCTACGCGCCCGGGTTCTTGCTGCTGCACATCTGCAGGAGTGCTTCGACAGCGTTGAGCTATGGGATTTAAGGGGACAACAAACTCTGGACACATGCGAACCACGCGGATGCCCACACCAAAGTCTAGGCTTTAAACTTTAAACCTTGCGCTAAAGCCGGAGCACTCTCACTGCTGCGCCCCTTGTGCAGCTTTGCTTTTGGGTGGCCTCCTTTGTCCACATCTTTCGCATTGCAGTCGCAGTATTTGTGTCTGCGGCAGACTCGCCAGTCAGCGCGAGTTTGTTGCAGGGTAGCAAGCGAGTGCATCGAGCGCAGTGCACACAGTGCAGATCAAGAGCCCTGGTGTGCTCGGAGCAGGTGTGTGATGTTTCCCCTCAAGTGTGTTGGGCATCGAGCAGTTACTCCTCTGTGTACTGAAGGCTCCAACAGTAACATGGTGAACAGTAATTGGGTTGAAGTCACATGTTGATGCTCCTTCATGCGCACCGAGGTTGTTTGATGCTGCGCCTGGTAGGCGTGCTCCCACACAGGAAGGCTATGGCTGCCCATACCGAAGTTCAAGCCTCGAACCCTTAGTGCCTGCACCGAAGTCCAACCTTAAATCCTCCACTAACCTTTGACTGGGAGCACCCTCAACGCTGCGTTATCCGGCAGCTTTCCTTTTGAACGGCCTTCATCGGCCACATGTTTCGCATTCGCGTTCTCCAGTCGCAGTACTTGTGGCTACAGCAGATTCGCCAGACAGCACGAGTTTGTTGCGGGCACGGAGGGAGGCGCGTGCTTGTGCAGTTTTGGGCAGTCGTTATTGCAGCAGAGCACCAAAGTCTAGGCTTGAAACATTGCACTAAGCCGGAGCACCCTCAACGCTGCGCCTTTCGTGCAGCTTTCCTTTTGGGTGGCCTTCTTTGTCCACATCTTTCGCATTCGCTTTTCTGCAGTCGCAGTATTTGTGTCTGTGGCAGACTCGCCAGTCAGCGCGAGATTGTTGCAGGGCAGCAAGCGAGTGAATCGAGCGCAGTGCACTGTGGATCAAGAGCCCTGGTGTGCTCGGAGCAGGTGTGTGATGTTTCCCCTCAAGTGTGTTGGGCATCGAGCAGTTACTCCTCTGTATACTGAAGGCTCCAGCAGTAACATGATGAACAGTAATTGGGTTGAGGGCCATGTTGATGCTCTTTCATGCGCACCGATGTTGCTTGCTGCTGCACATGGTAGGCGTGCTCCCGCACGGTAAGGCTATGGGTGCCCATACCCAGGTTCAAGCCTTAAACCCTTAGGTCACCCGAGATGGGGAGCACCCTCGACGCAGCACCGTTCGTGCGTCCTCCTTCTGTGTGGCTTCCATTGGCCACATGTTTCGCATTTGCGTTGTCCAGTCGCAGCATTTGTGGCTGCGGCAGTCTCGCCAGACAGCGCGAGCTTGTTTCAAGTGCTGTGCAGCGGTGCAGGTCAAGAGCCAAGTTTGCTCGGGGCTGGTATGTGATGTCACTGGCGGTCCGAACCTAGCAATAACATGATGACAAGTATCTGGGTTGACGGCTTTGTTCATACTGATTCACGCGCATCACGGTTCTTGCTGCTGCGCATTTGCAGGCGTGCTCCCGTATGTAGTACGGGTGCCCGCACCGAAGTCCAACTTTACATTCTCCAGTAACCTTTGATTGGGAGCGCCCTGAATGCTGCATTTTGCGTGCAGTTTTCCTTTTGAACGGCCTTCATTGGCCACATGTTTCGCATTCGCATTCCCTAGTCGCAGTACTTGTGGTTGTGGCAGACTCGCCAGACAGCGCGAGTGTGCTGCGGGCACGGAGGGAGGCGCGTGCTTGTGCAGTTCTGGGCAGTTGCTATTGCAGCAGAGAAGCAGTGCAGGTCAAAGCCAGGAGCGTGCCATTCGGATGCCCGCCCCGACGTCTAGGGTACAAACTCTCAGTAGTCCCAGGGTCGAAACCGCCATGAAATTGGTTTTCGGATTAAACCCTAACCCTAGACGCTTATCCCCAAACCAATGTCCTCCGAGACGTCTAAAACGCAAGCTCAGCATCGAAACCTTGGAGTTT
This sequence comes from Symbiodinium pilosum, assembly GCA_905231905.1. Classification (NCBI taxonomy): domain Eukaryota; class Dinophyceae; order Suessiales; family Symbiodiniaceae; genus Symbiodinium; species Symbiodinium pilosum. Next base: position 3,485 of record CAJNIZ010010997.1, on the reverse strand, counting down.
CTTGCTTACCTGACCTGTCCGCAAAAAATTAGACCCGCAAGAGTGGCCCCGTGACAGGTCGCTGGCATCAACTGCCTGCACCAGCCTGATGCGGAGGTCGATGCAACTGGCCTGTGGCGTTTGTGGGCTAGGCCGAGCGTTTGAGGGCTTAAGATTTAGATTTTGTTTTTAGCTCCGTTTGTTCAGAGTTTTATGGGTTATACCTTGTCTACAAGGTCCTTACTGATTCGTAGGGGATTGAAGCCCGGGGGCAGGGCTTGCGATCCGGACGTCAGAGCAGCCTCAGCAGCTGAAGAAGGCACATGGGATTTTGGGGTTAATTTGTTTGCTGTTTGGAGCTTACGGTTTTGGCGGAGTTCTGGCCTGATGGCCGCTAGTGTAAAGGGTCCTTGAAGGCTTTGGGTTAAGGCTGCGGCGTGGGCTATAACAAACCCTTGGCCACGTTTGCGCTTCACCTCTCCCATGTCAGACCCCATGTACTTAGGGTTGAGGTTGGAAATCCCGGACTTCAGGTTACAAAAAGTATGCCGGCAGACATGAACTCCGTCAGCCTACGCATTTTTTGGCAAGACCGCTAACCCTAAATCCTGAATCCCCACATATAGCCCAAGCCCTACACACCTGAGCGTTCTAATGCCTCGATCCTTGAGGAAGCGCAGAGGCTCCACGTCCGTCGTGTCAGCGACCCCGCGCACGCTGCGCCACGAGGCTGGATGTTGCATCGTGCCAGGGAGTTCGGGAACCTTTAAATCCCACACTTTTCATCCATGCTCTACGTTTCGTTAGCACAGTAGGAGCACGACATGTTGCATTGTGCGTTTCCATGGATGCCTGAGCGGTCCCAAAACGGAAGCCGGCCGGCGGCGTGCTTCCTCCAAATAATCAGACGCTCTAACACACCAATAGCTAGGCATTCGCAGAGGTTCCAAGTCCGTTCCGTTGGGTCAAGCGACCCCGCGCATGCTGCGCCAAGTGGCTCGATGTTGCGCCAGGGAGTTCGGGGACGCCCAAATCCATGCCGCGGCTTTCGTTGGAACATTTAGAGCGTGACATTTGCGTCGTGCATTTGCGTCGGAGCCCGAGCGGTCCCAAAACGGAAGCCTGCCGGTTGCATGCTTTTTGGGTTCCCGCTCCACATGCTGTAGGTCCTTGTCATGGCAAACATGGGGTGGGTTGTTGCTTGTCAGGGCAATTCTCATCTGTTGGTTTGTACTTGTGTCACGTATCCTTGAGTCGAACGCTCAGAGCTAGAATCTAGACTACCGTCGTGTCGAGGCGCACCTTGCTGTCGCGTCACGCCAGAGCATGGATCAGGCGCGGATGTTTCGGACGGTGCAAGATTGCTGACAGGGGCGTGCCACAGAAGGAGCATGCGTGTGGCACGCACAAGGTAGACGTGGCGCGCTAGGATTTGTTGCTCATCCCCTACTTTTAGAGTTGTAGACACCGCCGTGCGCCGCCTATGCCGCGGTCGATGTTCAAAGAGAAGCAAACGGTCCGGGCGCAGCAACTGCGAAGTGGACCGCGCCTAGCTGGGCATCGAGCGCACCTGGACGTTGTGACCTACGGCTTGGAACGACACTGCTCAATGGAACGTCGCTGCTCCGCCAGCATCCTCTGAGTGATGACGACGGAACTGCGAGTTTGTTGTGCAGCTTTGTTTTTTGCAGTCGCAGTACCTCTGCCTACGGCAGACATGCCAGTTAGCGCCAGTCTGTTGCAGGTATTGTGGCGCTAGTGTTGTTTCTAACGCAGTTTGCGTGCGTGCCATCGTGCCAAAAAGGGAAAGCTGATGGGAAGCATTCGCGTTAGTGGAAGTGCATGCTTGTGCAGTTTGGTCATCCTTTCTCGCAACAGTTTGGTACAGTCGCGTTGGCGTAGCCGTAGTTTCAGCCTACGTCAGCCATGCGCGGGGAGGCAAGCGCGGTGCACGAGATGGTGGTGACATTCAATTCGCAGCAGCAATTCTCGTCTCGATCCACTTTCCGACGTTATCTGTGCAGCTTGGTTCCTGATGCGGAAGTAACCTTCAGGCAGACCATCCTTTTTGCCAATGGGTTGGGCGCCCGCATCGGCTGTCGCGCTGCGAGTACGTTACAGAACTCGCTCATGTCTGTGCTGGAAGAAGTCGGTCGTGTGCGACTACTAGAACCATGTGGCTCGCAGGCCGGGCTACAAGGGCGGGAGAGTTTTCTTCTTCCTTGTAAGCATTTCTGCAGTCGCATCCTGCTAGCTGCGCGAGGCAACAAGCTCGGCGTCATCTACTCGTTCTGTAGCGCGGAGCGTGGATGTTCTTGCTCATCACCTTCCTGAGAGCAGCAGCAAGCGTGCCCGAACGGTGGCTCACTTGGCTGAAGCTCTCGCAGTCAGCACTCGCGCAGCAGCAGCATCGCTCAAGATCGCTTGAGATGACTCCGTTTGTTCAGGCTCTGTACAGTTTGCAGGCGGCGCTGTCGTCATGCAGTGCGACATAGCGGGCTGCCACGTTGGCACGATGCAGCTTGGTGGCTCCACTTTTGTGCTGTAGTTTGGTGTGCGGAACGCCGTTGCTCGTGTGCAGCTTGTGTGTGGCAGTGTCGCAAGAATCGCGACGTCGCAGCGTTCAGGCGAGAACGGGCGTGGGCAAAAGATAGAAGCACGTGTGCGCGTCGCTGTGTGTGCAGTGTTTGTGAAGATCAGTTGTCGTTCTGTGCTGCTATCCTTGTGAGTTGCGGCTCAGCTCTCGTCAGGTCCCAGGGGTTGTTTCCAGGCATGACCGCATATGCTCTTTTTTGCGTGGAGGACGTGCGGGCGGAATCGATGCAGATTTAGTGGAGTCTTGGGCTGCGAAAAACATCTCAGCCATCACGTCGCATCCTGAGCCGTCCCGTGACGCTTAGTTCCCCGGAGGCTGACAAACACGTCATTGCAATCACAGAGGAGGAGCGCGATGGACTGGCTTCGCTTCTTCAGTTGGCAGCGGTCCCCGAGTCACTGGCGCCAAAGACTACACCAACACCTTCTTCCCCTGACGAGGCCAGCAGAGAAGACACCCGCCGTTACAAGATGTACGAGCTCGTGCTGACGTTTTCTCATGCCAAGTACTACCCCACGGTTCGGGACTTCGAGCAAAACATTCGTGCCGTGATGGCTGAGCATGCAGATTGCCTGCGACGTGCCGTGCCGTTGTCGCAGGGCAAGCGTGGCCGTGTCGATGTGCTCTGCGCTCCTGACATTTGGCCCATGGTGCAGCGCTCATTGCAGCAGCTGGGGACGGTCTCAGAGCTCGAAGACAGCGACCGTCAGCAAGAGGCCACCTGGAGGACGCAATGACCTTTAAAAAGTTCCAAGTTTTTCAAACGACGCTTAAAACCCGAAATGCAAAGAAAATGAAAAGGATACCGTAGAAGCATGTGTTTTTCCATACATTTCCAATGAAAGCGGGCTAGGACCACAGGAAAAGGCTTTAAATATTTCCTTTCACCAAAAGGGATGTGATAGTCAAA
>CAJNIZ010010996.1:431-11488 GCA_905231905.1 Symbiodinium pilosum | reverse complement strand
GGATTTAGGGAATAGGATTTAGGGTATAAGATGTTTAAGGTTTAGGGATTCTAGGTCTAGGGTTTAGGGTCTAACTAGGGTCGGGTGTTTTGGGTGGGTTGACACAGGGGTATGAAGAGGTATGTCGAGCTACAAAGGGCCATACATAGGGATACTTCGGATTCAGGGTTAGGGGCTGTTATGGATTCAGGACTTTCTGGCTTTAGGGGTTTAGTCCTTTGGGGTTCGAAGGTTTAGGGCTTTGATGGATTAGGGCTTTAGAGCTTGAGGGCTTTAGCCTTAGACCCTCACCACGAACGTAAGCACGGAAAACACCTAGCGTTCGCTGCATACAGCCCAAACCCTGAGCCCCACCCTAAGCCCTGAAACCTTAAAGCCCGAATCCCAAACCCTGAAACACTGAAACCGTAAATCCTGAAACACTGAACCAGAACCCTAAGCCCTGAAATCCTGAACTCTGAAACCCTAAGCTCTGAAACCCTAAAATGAAAGTCCCAATGACCTAGGACTAAATAAGTCACGCTTTTAAATACAGCCTATTTTTATGAAAAAATTAGGACCCCTCAAAAAAGGGAACATCGCTACTCAACACCCCGGCCCAGTAAACCTTAAACCCTCAAACCCTAAACCCCAAACCCTCAAACCCTAAACCCTCAACCGCGGCCTCATGGTTCTCTGTAAGCGGCTGTTGGTACCTGACTCCTCAGCCAGCTCCTCTGCCAGCCCCCTGCAAAGTGGAGGCATTAAGCCTAAATAACTACCATTCTTGTAGGGCTTTAGGCTTTAGGCTTTAGGGTTTAGGGTTTGGGTACAGCTTATTCCCACTAACAGTCGTCTGATTCTGTCTGATGGGTTTCTCTTACAACGCTAACCCTTGAAAGAATACCTTAGAAGAATGTCCATGAAATTAGTCGTATGCTTTCGAACCAACCCTATGAAGCTAGCATTGTGCTGTTTACATGGTCCTAGGCACTAAACCCTAAACCCTTAGTTTCTGGTGTCTCAAGGTTTAACGCTATGGAAAAGAAAGGGGAACATGCAATGCAAACTGGGGGGGTTGTGGGAACATAAGGGATTTGAGGTTTCGGGCTTGGTGGAAGAAAGATTTTAGGGCATAGGGCTTCGGGGATTTAGGGTTGCGGTTTTAAGGAAATGGGTCAAGTCCTCTGACCCTCCAAGTATGGGAGCTGGCCTGCCTATGACAGGTCCCCTGAGCCTCTAAGTACTGCCTCTTGTTGCTGTGGGCCCCATGAGACGAAGAATCGTTTCCAGTAAATAGGGGACTACAGAGGTTCCCCTTCGGGGGTATCTAGGTTCCAGTCAGCTTCACCCCAACCTGAATTACTCTGAAATTCACCTGTACCCTGACTCCCCAAAGCCTGTAGAATAATGGTATTGTTGACTCTTATTTACGCGGTGTGGGCAATTTTCATGCAGGTAGCCAGTCAGCGTCATACATTGTTGGCAACCCCTCCTCCGAGATCTTAGTGACGTTAAGTATACATGCAGTACTTGTAACCATGCCCTCGGCCACGTGGAGAGCAAGAGCCATGCCGCGGCGTAGTTTCGGGCTTTGGGATTTGGGTTTAGGATTTCGGGTCCAGGGTTGAGGGGTTGAGGGTTTAGGGCTAGGTAAATTGCAAGAACACCATGTAATATAACCAGTTATGGCAACTCTAGAAACTCCTGCATATTATCGGGTCATAACTCCCTAAGGGTCCAAGGACTCAAATAATGGGGTTTTAGGGCCCAAATGCTACAATATTAATGGTATTTGGGCCCTGAAACCTATTATTTGGGTCCTTGGACCCTTAGGGACTTGGCCCTGCGCCCTACAAGCCACGATATAATTCCAGCTTCCAGGAAACTTTCCAGTTCACTTTCCATGCGGTTTGCCATTGTCAGTACGCTCCCCTACCTAGCTTACCCTAAAACCTAAACACTGTACCGTATACCCTAGACCTTGAACCCTTAACCTTAAACCCCAAACCCCTTAGCTAAAACTCTTAACCTTAAACCCCAAAACCTTGAACCTTTAACCCTAAAGCCTCAACCCCTTACCAAGACCCTAAACATTAAACCCTAAACCCTTTACATCTTCGAAGCAGCTGCCTTGCCGTGGGCCACAGCATTTGGGTCCAGACCTCTTGGGTTGCAGAAACCTAAACCCTGAACCCTAAAGTCCCTATTTACTCTTTAGTGTGTAGGCTACCCCCTATAGAAACCTTATTTGAGCCTGGCCCCGAGCTTTAAACCCTACACCCAATCCTAACGTTGAGGGTTCAGGGTCAAGTTTCACAAGTGCTCAGGCTCTTGAATGTCCTGAAAAGGTGGCCTGTTTTGGTGTGCCCGGGATTGGGTGCAACAAGGGAGGTGCCCCTTACATGTCCTCATATGGGGCATCCTCAAGGATTCCTTCAATCGACAACGGGAGGTTTAGGGTTTCGCACAATACTCTGCAAACATCTGCAAAATGTAGTTGGGAAGTTCGAAACTCGGCAGGTGAAAAAAGCACTGTGGATGGAGAAAGTCTTGCACCACCTAAGCTAGCTGATGTTAAAGAATGCTTCTTCAGCCACTGGAATAATTCTAGGTGTGGTGCCGTCTGTTGTTAGCTTAAAAGCTCAGAGCATGAAATTCAGTAAATTTGGGTCTACAGTCTACGCAAGCCAGCGTTGGGGGGTGAGTTCAGGCGACGTCGTTACTTTACCCAGACCTAAGATCCTATACTACTGCCAGGCAATTTATTCCAAAACACTAGTACCGTTGTAGATTTATACATTTCCACCTTACAGCTTACAGAAATTGCAAGACCTGTAGTCTACACTCCTAATATCGCCCTCTCGGTCACCCCTAAATTACTCCCCTTTATAAGCCCCTTTAAGGAGCTCAGACTATAGCTCATGAGGACTCTAAGGGATAACCTTTTCGAAGATGGTGGTATAATGGGAATATAAAAGGACCCCAATACAATCCTTATTATCCCTCATAGTACTATCACCGGGTGGGGGGTCCACCTAGTGTCCAGGGCTTACGGGGTCTGGTTGGCAAAAGTAGGTAAACTAATGGCCCCAAACACGTAAATATGGGGTTTAGGGTGCTGAACCCCAAAACTAGGTAAATTCATAGCCCAAAGCACCTCAATATAGCACAAAAGGCCATTATTCTACATACTTCCGGGTTCAGGTAGGGCGTAAGGTTATTCCCTCCTGAAGTAGCTCGAATATGGGGTATATGGGGATCTTATTTAAATGTACCCAAAGCCATATTCTATCTACGTGAGGGGGACTTTAAGGCGGTTAAGGGGGGTTATGTTTGGGGGTCGAGGGTTTTCAGGGGGCCGTGGCCTCGAAGTGATAGGGTTCAAGGTTTCGGGTTCAGGGTTCAGGGCTTAGGGTTCAGGGTTCGGGGTTCAGGGCTTAGGGGGCGTGTAACTCACTGCTTGAACCCCAAAAGTATGTAGAATAATGGCCTTTTGCACCGCATTTATGTGCTTTGGGCTATTTGTTTATCTGCTTTTGGGTTCAAGTACACATGAGCCGCCAAGTAATCTGGATCAAAGCTGAGGCAGTATTTAAAAAGCAACGCATCACGGGCCACAAGCAAAACACACAAGTTCAATTTTTCGGGATTCATGTCTTCCTTCAGACTCTTGCAAGCGTGCCCAACCCAGAACCAAGCTCCCTATACTATACAATCCCATATCCCTATATATAACCCACCTGGAACTAACCATTTGCCTCCAAGTAACACCACCCTCTAAATCCCAAACCTTCCACTACAAACCCTAAACCTCAAACCCTAAGCCTCAAACCCTAAACCCCAAACCCCAACCCTTTAACCCCAAACCCTTAGCCCCAAACCTTGGAACCACAAAGCCTAAACCCCGAAGCTTAAACCCCTAACCCTAAACCCCAAACCTTTAGACCCAAACCCTTAAACCCCAAAGCCTAAACCCTAAACCCCAAACCCTAAACCCTAAACCCCAAACCTTAAACCCCCAAACCTTGAACCCCAAACCCCAGACCCTAGACCCTAAACCCCAAACCTTATATATAACCCCAGTTTCCATTTCATTTTCCATTTTCCTTTCCATTTGATTCTCCATTATTGGGCCCTAAACCCTATTGGGTACCATAGTATCCCCAAATAAAATATGAACCCCAAACCTTTTTAGCTCAGGAGCCTGGACGGAGAGGTGGGTCAGCTTTCGGAGCATGCCGCGCAAGAGGCGGCCAATTCCTTGGCTCGAGGGCGGCTTTGGAAGATCCCAGGGTTTGGGGTTTAGGGTTTAGGGCCTAGGGTTTAGGGTTCAGGGTTTAGGGTTCAAGGTTTGGGGTTTAGGGTTTGGGGTTCCGGGTTTAGGATCTGGGGTTCAGGGCTTTTAAAAGATTTGGGATTTCGGGCGTTGAAGAGCCGAGGGCTCTCAGGCATTTTCAGGAAGGATTCTGCGTGGATGCATCTGATCTTTTCAGGTTTAGGGTATAGGGTTTAGGGTTTGTAAGATGGATACGAGGGCATGGTTGCTGTCATTCAACAACTGCTTGCCTCAACTCTCATGGTTAAGTCAGTGAGCATAACAAGCTGTTTGTCGGGACGGGCTCTATATTGCCTCCCAAGGTATCGCCTTAAGTATCCAAACCCTAAACCCCTAAACCCTTCCCCCTTAAGTATCCTTCATGAGCATGGTCTTCCCTAAGCACGGTTAAATTAATTAAGGGTAACCCGGGGTGATGGGTAGTGGGGGAGGGGAGGTTAGTAGGGCAACCCATGAATGAGGGATATGTAGGGATCGTATGAGCTATAGTCTAGAATATATGCATTCCCCTTAATAGCCCTTATAATGCTCTCCTGTATCATCCCCTATATTTCCCCCCTTGAAGGAGTTTAGACTATAACTCACGTTTCGAGTGAGTTTAGGGCTTAGCGTTTAGGGCTTAGGGTTTTCCAGTGCTTCTAATGCACTCGCTTAGATCCCTATTCGTTCCTATAGAATCCGTTTAAAGGGATATGTAGGCATCATATTGTGAAGCTTAGAAGTGAGCTTCAGAGAATGCTCAGAGAACGCATAGCAGCTGTATCTGTGGGGTATTCGGGCTTCCTCATCTCCGCATCAAAGGCTTAGGAACAGCCTGGGGTGTAGGGGGCAGGGGTGTTCAGGTTTAGAGTCTAGGGTACAGGCAGCCCTATTCACACTTAGCATGATTCAGATGACTACTGCCGATGACTACTGGCTATGTTACGTAGATGGCCATTCATCCATGGATCAAGCCGTTTACTTACTTGCGCTTGAAAGGGAGTGGGGAAGGGAATGCCGGTACAATTTTAGGGGATTACATAATGATTCTTACAGGGATCCCCCCAATCTCTTAAACACCGCTAAAGCGAAACGCCCTAAACACAAAAACCTTAGAACCGCAGAGGTTCAGGGCTTAGGGTTGAAGGCTTAGGGTTTAAGGCTTCTGGGTTTAGGGCATTTTGGTAAGCCTATACCAAAAAAATCTATATTTCAGAAATCCCGAACTGCCCTTATGTGCTGCACAGCCTCCCAGCAGCCACTGAGACTGTAAGCACTCAAGCTTCTGGGTCAGCAACCTCGGGAGACTCAGTTAAAGAAGAACATTTTGAGTTTTGGGCTTAGCGTTAAGAGTTTAGCGGGGGCTCCAAAAACTGGGGGTCCCATACTAGACAACCATATACGACCATGAGAGATCTCAGGTATTTCTAAGGGCCGCCGCCTTTTTAAACCCTACACCGGGTTGCTGTTAAGGAGCTTAAATCAAGTTACCATAATAAGGAAGCTCCATTATTTACAAAATACCCATACCATGGTAACTCACCTAAATTCCTCAACAACAACCTGAAAAACCCTAGGTCTTAGCAAGTCCTAAGGGCCCCCCGTTTTTATGGGGCGCCCTGCAGGACTCCTTAGCCAAGTGATCGGGCAGCTCAGGATTTTGAGCGCAAGATCCAGGGCTTGGGATTTGGGTTTAGGGTTCACGGTTCTGGATTTAGGGTTTAGGATTTTGGATTTAGGGCTTAGCAGGGAGGTTTACAAGTCTTGATTTAGCGATTAAGGCATTTTGAGTATTTAGGGCTTGGCTGGGCATAGAACTGAAGGCTCGTAATTGGGAGTCTCTGCAAGATTCGTCTCGCGAGGGCACAAGGAGTTTTCTTGACAATGAGCTGCAAATCACCAAAAAAACAAAGCAACACTCTGAAACCTGTGAAATCTCGATGCGCGTTTCTTGAAAGATTTAGAGGTAACATAGGGGTTATGTAAGGATAACGGGAAAGAAAATGGAAACTAGATAGGGCCATAGACAACAAAAATCAAAGATCTCCTCACGTCTGCCCGAGCCCCTGGACCTAAGAACCGGGTTTAGGGTTTGAGGGTTTGGGGTTTAGGGTCTTGGGGTTCAGGGTTTAGGGGCTTGGGGGTTTAGGGCTTAGGGTACACTGATCCCCATACCGTTTGACGCTAAGGGTCTCTAAAAAGGCCCCCCAAAATGAGGGCCTATGGGATCCAAACTGCATACCACTTAGCTTCCTGTCTGGGCATGTGTCCGGGTGATGTTGGGTACATCTTCTAACTTCTGACAATGGGGCCTTCCCGAGCTTTCCTGGCATTGGAGCCTACAAACGCCACAAGGACCTACTGTCACAAGGACAAAAACTCGACCACTGAGAACCATATCAACAGCAAGCTCACCATAAAACCCTATAAACCCCACACCGTAAACCCTAAAGCAAAACCTGAAACTGAAGCCTAACGAAGGCCAAAATACTAAACTCTAAACCTAAAGCAAGCCCTACAGGCCCGACCCTAAACCCTAAAAACAACTTTTCGGTCCCAGGGACAAACCGCTCTGCATGTCCAAGGAGACTCCGCGCTTGAGCGCCAGGACGTATCCTCCAAAGTCGCTCAGTGCCTGGAGCCAGGGTTTAGGGTTTAGGGTTTAGGGGTAGTACTGGGGTAATACCCAAAATCTCCCTGATCTGATGTAGCTCTAAACCCTCCAGCTCCTCAACTGTTGAACTTCGTAGGAACTCACTCAGCCGCAAAGGGCTTACAACATCAATTTCACGTGCCGGAGGACTACATAGGGTTAAGACCGAGTAGACTTTGAAAAGTTTGTTCTTCTGCATCAAAAGACCTATCAACCTGAGTAGTTCGGTTTTAGAGGGCGAGTCAAGTAAGGTCACACATAATGGGCCATATTATATCCCAGTCTGAAATACTGCCGCCTGCATGCCCCTGTAAATCCTGACAAACGTGTTGAAAGTACTTTGGATTTAGGGTCTCCCTAAACCCAACACCCCAAAACCTAAATCCCAAACCGAATATCTTCATCAGCCCCACAACTGCCTCGAGCGTGTTGTCCGAGTCCAGCCCTTCCTGCTGCAGGCAGGTCAGACGTTGAGGTAATTTAAGGTCCCCATATGGCAGTTTTCCAAAATCAGGGGACCCCTATATAGAACCAAAAAGGAGAGTCCTTAATATAGGGATCCCCAAAATGGTGCCCCTAATTTTGGGAAACCCCCCTCTATACCCCTCCACAGGACATATCGGAAACACAAAAATCTGTGTGTACATATGTATATATACACATGTATATGTATTGCAGTAGGGAGTGGCTGGCATCTAGAATTCGGGGGGTGAGGTGAGACTTCACTTACAAGGGGGGGAAATCGCAGCTGCCTGGGCGGTACAGTAGGTAGGCATCTTCTACGGATTCTACAAAGCCTATGGTTGATGGACGAATTCCTGCATGACCCTATACCCCTAAATTCCAGGAATTATAGTAAACTAAACTTTGTTCGGGGCCATGAAGGACTCGGTTCATCAAAGCATAGGATTTGATCCTGGTTTTGTTTGTGGGCACTCACCAACATTCTTAAGGAAGCATATATATACACTCACCAGCAGCCCATGACACAACCCCACCTCAATTGGTGTTTGAGGGGTTCGGGCTGCGGACTCTACGCAGGGCAAATGGTAGTTTCCCAAAATTAGAGGACCCTCATATAGACCCCAAAATACTGTAGTCCTTAAACCCTAAACCCTAAACCCCAACCCCTAAACCCCCTAAACTAGTATGGGGATCCACAAAACGGTATCCCTAATATTGGGAAAACCTAATCCCTATAATCCCCTATATAAACCCAGTTTCCATGTCATTTTCCATTTTCTTTTCCATTTGACTCTCCATTATAGTAGGTACCCCTAATTTTGGGAAAGCCCCAAATCTTTGTCAGGACAAGGCTGTCAAGCCTACGGCCCCTCAGTTTTGCCAGCCACTGGGATGAGTCCAGTAAGGTTTAGGATTTAAGGTTTAAGGGTTTTTGGCTTAGGGTTTATAGTGTTTAGAGTTTAGAATTTAGGGTTTAGTGTTTAGGATTTGGGGTGTTTTAGGGTTTAGGGCTTCAGGTAGGAGCCTTTGAGAATAAAGGCACCTGCTTCAAGTTCTGTAGTTGGAAGTGTCCCTTTTGAGGGGTGTCCCCATAATGACGATTGCAGGTTCTGGGGATGCGCGGTTTAGGGTCTAGGCTTTAGGGTTTGAGAAGACTTGTAATGGAATAGCATTGGTACTGTGAGGCTGCTACAGCAGAGCATTCTGGCTGGTAGCGGCTTTTGGTACGGGACGAACGGGGGAGTGCATGGTTATCAGTCCATGATACATATTCCCCTAAACCCTAAACTCTAAACCCCTAAACCCTAAACCATATTCTGTATGGTTCTGCCTCATTTCACTTCTACACTGGACGAAGATAGCGGCAGGCAACAGAATATGTGGCAGCTTTTCAGACTCAGGGCCCCAAACCTTTTCCCTTAGTAGTAATAACTGTAATGATAAGAGTAGTAATAGTAACAGTGATAATATTCATGATAGTAGTAGTAGTAGTAGTAGTAGCAGTAGCAGTAGCAGTAGCAGTAGCAGTAGCAGTAGTATTAGTAGTAGTAGTAGTAGTAGTAGTAGTAGTTGTAGTAGTAGTAGTCATAGTAATAATTTGAACATTGAAATCCTCCGCCAAAGCAGCGGAATCTTCCTCAAACCGCAGCTCCTCAAACGCTAGAGTCAAGAATCCAAAGATCCTACAACGGCTCCGCCTGGCTTGCTGCTCTCCACATGGGTATAGTCCCCCTTAATTAGACACAATATGGGGTATATGGGGATCTTGTTTTACTACACCCGAAGCCATGTTCTCTCTACTTGAGGGGACTATAAGCAGAATATCATATGCAGACCCATATCATATTCTCATGGGGGCAAAACAACATCAATTTGAGAAAACCTTTGCATGAGGGATTCTATGTAGTTCCTCTTCAACCCTACCTCACCCCAAAGGCAAGTACACGCGAGCGTCTGGATACACCCTACACCCTAAACCCATAAACAAAAACTGAAATCTAGCCCTTAAGCCACTCAGAAAACACTAAAAACCCTAAAGCCCCAAATCCTAGAACCCTAAAACCCTGAACCCTCAAACCCCAGAACAGTCCTCAAAGACAGCTTCTATCCACCGGCTGTCCAATCTGTCCCATAGGATGGTAACCGGCAAAGACCTGTTTTCATTTAGGGGGGTTTAGGGTTTAGTGAGGGGTGTAGGGCTTAGAGGTTAGGGGTTTAGGGTTTAGGGGTTTGGGGTTGAGGGGTTTAGGGACCCTTTCGTGGGTCCCCAATTGAGCAGGTGCGGGCCCCAAACTTGTGAGTCCACCCTAAGGCAACACCCAAATGCCCTCTTGCATATATCCCAACAACGCGGCCCTAAACCCTAAACCCTGAACCCTAAACCCTCTCGCTGGGCTAAGGGGCAGCAAGAAGAACCTCGGAAGCCTCAGGGTGGACTCACTGCCCACATCTTGAAGATTCAGATTCTCCCTGAACCCCAGGCCCAAACCTCAAACCCTAAAGCCCAAACCCTAAAGCCCAAAACCTAGACTCCAAACCCCAAATCCTAAACATTAAACACTAAAACTCCAACCCTATACCCTAAACCATGTGGAGTGTAAGGGCTTCTTGGATCGGGCTGCAAGATGTTGAGACACCAACGCTTGTAGCTGAACCTCTTACTGCCCCTCTGTCATGTGCCCGAAATATCCAACGGTTTAGGGTTTATGGGACTACCATGAATTCTACGCTGATGTCCGCACTATGCGTAGACTTTGAGAACCCTGTGTGGGGACCCACCACTGTCCCAGTACGTGCCAAGGGGACCTGCATAAACATTTACGTGGTCGGTGGTCAAAACTATGGTCCCTGCTTGGATTCCCAACGATACCCCCAAAAAAGCCAGTATTTTACAACATTCATGCTGACTCCTCTGGCACGGGTAATGACAATAGCTGTGCCCCAAACCCTAAACCCTAGACACAAAACCCTTAACCCTAGACCCTAAACCCTAGACTCAAAACCCTAAACCCTAAACTCCAAACCTAGACCCTCAGCCCTAAATCCTAAAGCTAGCTGACGAACCTCCGAGCCGTACACACCCACATTTCAGTGGTTGTCAGCAAGCAAAGCAGGAATGGATGCGTGTCGTAATCCCAATATACTCAATAATCCAATAATGATAATAATGTCTCTTAGGAGGACCCCCCACCCTGCAATAGTGGTATAATAGAAATATAAGAGGACCCTAGTATAATCCTTCAGCTAAATGATCTCTATATTTCATTTCTTCACCACCTGCAAACCACGCGTGAAGCAAAGCTACAAGAGGAAACCAAAGAATGATCCTCCAGCTCACGATATCCGAACGTCCTAATCGTTGTTACACGCAAGAAATCATCATTGCCATTGTGCAGGTAGCAAACCTTTTCGCCTCAAAGGTAAGGTTTCAGGTATGCGGCTTATCCGCAAGTTGCATTCAAGAATAGGATCGGACTCCCCGCAGCTTCGATCACAAGATCCAGAACCCCCAACCCTCCGCCCTGTTGGCCATCCTACCCCTAAACCCTAAACCCTAAAACCTAAAATCCCAAACCCCCAACTCTAAACCCTAAACCCACAAACCTAAGACCCCAAACCCTATACCCTAACCCTAAACCCCAA
>CAJNIZ010010995.1:0-11489 GCA_905231905.1 Symbiodinium pilosum | reverse complement strand
AAGGGCGCCGTTAGGCGACTTGCTTTTGTGAAGGGTGCGCCGGGAAACTTGCTGGTGTGCCAACTGACGTGAAGCAAAAAGCAGAGTACACTTTCCAGGTTATCAAGAGGCTTGGGCCGTGCCAGGTTTCATGAAACCAGGCTAGAAGGACTAGACTCGAACGTTCTTTACACTCGTGTGTGTGATTTGGAGAGCCTGAGGTTGCGTTTTTCGTTCCAAGTCGTGAGAGAGGGATTGATGCACTGAGCCATTTGACCAGGGTGCTTTGACAACAGGTTTAGGGTTTAGGGTTCCCCCGCCCATGCTCTTGTGGGACAGGTGGCCGCAGATGATGTCCCGCGATGCCCTCAGTTTGGCTGCAGCGATCTTTGCCTGCAGGATAGCCTGACAGTCGTCACGCAGCATCTGTTCCGACGTGCGTCTAATCATTTGGATTTTTTCGTTCCAAGTCGGCCTGCGCGAAGGCCTGCTCTTGTGGGATAGGTGGCCGCAGAACAAGTCTGCGACTCAGTTTGGCTGCAACAATCTTAGCCTGCCAGAAAGCCTGACAGACTGTCAGGAAAGTTGTATCGGCTCGGTTCATCAAGGAGTCGGGAGTTTCAGAGGCATGGGATCCATTTCATGGCCCTTACCTGTATGCCAGTGGTCATGCAGCTTCCATTCCTTTGCGGCTGGTGTGAATCTTCTTTTCATATTTAGGCTGCTAGTGATTGTGCAGCAGTATTGTGGCTCTGACAGAGCTCAAAACAAACTGCCTGACTGAAGCTCAACATGGCCTCGCCGGCAGACCTGAAGCATGCTTCCAGCTGTTCCGTTCAACGCTGTACTCGTTGCGCTTGGGTGCGTAATGCTGCAAGCTGGACTCGGGACTTCCAGATGGGTGACACGGGCGTCACTTGGATTGAAAGCATGGAGTCGAAAGGCGAATGGGCCTTGCAGTGTCGGGCATGTCGCAAGTTTGGCCAGAGGAATGCCTGGTCGACGGGTGTGCAGACAGCGCTCAAGGGGAACCTCCGTCGCCACCATAACTGCCCAGCGCACCGCGAGTCGCTTGTGGCCATGGGCCTTGCCACAGAGGCAGATGAACTGATGGGGGCGCCGTGCCAGCAGTCCTTCAAGGCCGTGCTGCAGGAGCGTGCCAAGGGCACAGCCTTGCGCCACGGAGTGCCAGCCGTGGGCGGCAAGCACAAAGTCACGGACATGCAGCTGTGCTTGGGACAGGCATTGGAGGAGCTTGACAAGGGGTTCCTGCGCAGCGCCGCAGCGGTTGCGGTCTTTCAAGATCTCCGCAAGAACTTTCTCTTGATGCGTTACCAGGCCTGTGACAGCAATCTGAACACGCGCTGCGGAGTGCTCACCTACATCAACGTGGGGGCGCTGTCAGGCGCGACCTCCGTGCTGCAGGCCACATCAGCAGCTCTGGATTACTTCTTCACGCAGCCTGGCTCGGACGAGGTGGACAAGCAAGCGTTGCAAGCGTTCACTGCCAAGGTGGAGCTGTACTGCGCCGATGCTAACAAGGCGGAGCAGCTTGTCGGGCGCGAGCTCAAGCCCACAGGCATTTTCAACAATCTAAAGTACGTCGTCAAGGACAGGAGTCATGCCACACAGAGGCTCCCCGCATGACAAGCGCATGTTAGTTTGTTAGGCTGCGTAGTTCTCAGGGACGCAGGGCCTGCTCGCGTAGTGTTTTTCCAATGCGCAATGACACGTGCCACGGCCCCCAGGCTCTTGAGCCGTCCATGGACCGCAGACGAGAAACTGCACTTGGTGCTGCAAAAAATCATTCTCTCCCAGGACAGCGTGGCCTCCAAAATTCAGCATTCCGAGCAGCTCCAGGAAGTCTTCAAAAAGATGAATGCCAAGAGTTTGAACAATCCTGTGCAATCCGACCGGGTTCGCAACCTCTGCTTCGCCAAACACCGGTTCTCCTCGTTCAGCCAGCCCTTGGGGCGCACCATACTATTCCTGGACGGCATCCTCTCCACTGCGTCCTGGCTGGTAGTGAACCGACGGCGCGAGCCCGAAGGCCTTGCAGCAGCTGAATTTCTTTCCCAGTTGACAGAGGNNTGGCTGCGATGTGCGCCGACGGCGCTGATGAAGCCGTCCGTCTCCTCCGAGTCTTCGACGGCGCTGCTTATGACCTGGCGGACACCTGCGTGGATCTCGAGGTGTTTATGCACCGTCTGCACTACTTGTACAACCAGGCGCGTATAGCAGTCTCAGTCGTTCGGATCTCCGTGTTGTGTGGGGTTTGTCATTCCTGCGCTTGGAAGCTGAAGCAGCACCCAACCCTGCACCGCAGGGGGCAATCTTCGAGGAGGCTGGGTACACCCGTCACTGCCTGAAGCTCCTGGAGACCACCAGAGGATGGATCATCGAAGGTGTGCCCTACAGCCTAGGCGGGCCTCACACATTGACAGACGCTCTCAAGGAGCGCTGCCAGAAACAGATGCAAGTCTGGGTGCACTTATGCGCAGAGATCGTCAAGGCAGAATTCCCAGGATATGACATCTTGAGCTCTTTCTGCATCTTCCGCATCGACGACGATCGCAAGAAGGAGGATAGCCATGCAGATGAGTACCAGGCCCGCTGCACCGAGCGGTTGGCTCAGGCTTTTGGCGTCAGCTACCAGGGGCTCTGGGATCAGGTCGCCGATTTGCGCCCGGTGGCCAGGCAGATGCAGACAATGCAAAAGTGCGGAAATTTCGAGGCATGGCGCGCGGCCGTTCGCAAGGTTCAGCAGAGTCGGGCTGCCTCCGCGCGTCCCGTGGATCATCTCATGCCGGTGCTTGTCCGATGGGGAGCCTTCCAATCCTGCACTACTTCCTTGCTGGAGCGCAACTTCAGCCTGATTCTGGACGCCACTGGAAAATCCCGCGGACACATGAGCTACGACAACTTGTTCTCGGAGATTAAGCTGTTGGTCGACCTCCGCCAGGAAGAGGAGGACCGTGTCGTCGATGTTGCTCGAGCCTGCTGGACGTTGCAGTTTGGCCAATCTCGTAATAGCACCCAGACCGTGCGGTTGGACAAGGGTGTGCCGCGCAAGCGGCCAGCGCCGGAGGCGTAGGGGGTATGTGGGGGGTGTCTAGTAAGCGGTTAGGGCCCGACGTTTTTGTGGTAGGGTACTTTTGGGTCTCACACTGTGTCAGGGCACCGAGACCGCCTTCATTGCAAAGAGGCGCGCTGGCGCAGGCCACGCAGGGCCGGTGGCCATGCAAGAAGTCCTCGACGCGGCGAAGGAGGCTACCCAGGCCATACTTGCTGGTGATCCGAAACTGCAGAAGGACGGGCAGTAGGTTCAATCTGGCGGGTTTTGCGTTGTAGTCGGCCTGGACGTGCGTGCATGCGCAACATCCGGAGGAGCACCGCTTCCAGAAAGAGAAGCAGGACATGAATCTGCTGCGGGCCGTGCAAGAGGGCCGGCTCGTGCCGGCAGAGCTCAGCGACGAGCTCCTGGAGAAGGTCGATGCTTTGACAAACAAGGAGCAGGCTGGTTTGAGGGCTCGTTTGCGCAAGGAAGCGCGGCTGGAGCAGAAAATGGAAAGCAAGACGCCGGCATGGCGACACCGGATGCTTTGGCTGCAGAATCCTGCATGGCTTCCCTTTGCGCCGAACCAGGCCAACGTGACGCGCACGCTCAACCTGGCAAGTTGCTTTGTCGTGGGGGATGTGGCCCGAGCAGGAGAAGAAGTCATGTGGACTGCTAGCTTGCAAGGCGGGCTACTTGTGGATTTGGTCTTCTTGAAGTCTGGCGGCGAGCAGGGCGTGGCGATGGAGTTTCAAGCCGCCAACAACGTGAAGCGTGCCATCCTCGTCTCTCACCAGTTCCGTGCGGTCGAGCCGCGTTTGGCCGAAATCGTGGACAAGGCCTGTTCTGCTGCATCTTCCAAGTGGGTTGCGGTGCCGGACTGGGAGACGTGGGCAGCTGTTTTCGAGAGACGGGCGGGACCCGGCGTCCGGAATAAGCAGCCAACGACCGTTTTGGCTTTGGCGCCGCCAGCTCTCTGCCAGTCCATGGAGTTGCAATCCGTCATGGACAAGGCCACATTCATTAGCTTCGTGACTCGAATTCACTGCGCGATGCGCGGTATGTGCAATGAAGATGTTTGAGAAGATAGCCTCAGGGGTCTCGAACCCCGCAGTGGCTGCGTGCAAGGGGCTCGTGCAAGAGGGAGTGCTCAGATCATAACTTAAGAATCAAGACCCACGCATGCCTGCAGTCAAGAATACCGTCCTGCAGAGCACATCTCTTGAGCATGAGACATGAATCTGAAAGTCTGTGCTGTGCCCGTGGCATGGGAAGCGCTCCCCATCAATTGACCAATAGAACCCAGCAATCCCGAAGAGTGCATCTCATGTGCGCGCAGTGTACCGACAGAATGCAATGCAAGTCGCACGCCATGTGCAAGCCGAAGAGAGTGGGGACAATGCGGGAGAAACAGAAGCGTGCTGCCTTGGGGCTTGCAGGACACGCGTGCATCAAAATCATCATTAGCACGATCATCAGAATCATCAACATTTGCTCCACCTGATGAGGTTTGCGATCTTCACTGGAACTGCGGTCCGGGGCCCATGCATCTCATGTTCCCTGCCGTGAGAGACAGAGGTGGTTTTTGGGGCTTAAGCATCCTAAATCCTAAACCCTTAAGTCGCCACTTAACCCTAAACCCTAAGCCCTGAATCCTAAACCCTAAACCCCAAACATCAACATTTGCTCCACCTGAGGTTTGTTTGTGTCCTCACTGGAACTCTCACTCACATGCATGGTGATCGTTATTGCATGTTATTGCTCAGTGCATGCGATTGCGCATGGAAATGCGCATGCGACATTTTCTTGCAGTCCTAAGGGCTTCCGCTGTTGCTTGCAGCAGATAGCGCCATCTCTTCAGACCATGCATCTCATGTTCCCTGCCGTGAGAGACAGAGGTGGTTTTTGGGGCTTAAGGATCCTAAATCCTAAGCCCTTAAATCGCCACTTGACCCTAAATCCTAAATCCTAAGCCCTTAAATCGCCACTTGACCCTAAATCCTACATCCTAAGCCCTTAAATCGCCACTTGACCCTAAATCCTAAATCCTAAGCCCTTAAATCGCCACTTGACCCTTAAATCCTAAATCCTAAACCCTAAACCGTTAAATCCCAAATCCTAAACCCTTAAACCCTTAAATCGGCACTTAACCTTTAAATCCTAAATCCTAAATCCTGAACCCTTAAATCCTAAACCGTTAGATCCCAAATCACTCAGAGGCCTGAAACGGCCCAAGCCACAGCTCCGAGATGCTCCTCTAGAGCCCTATATACTTGGCAGGCCGAAGCCATCCGCTCAGTGGGCAAAGCCTTTGGAAGGACGGTCGTGCGCAAACTGGTTGCTGCAGACACTCTTGCTCTGAGCTAAGCTTTAGTGCTGCGTTCATGATGGCTCTGCCTGGCGTGTCGGGCAACATGAACACAGCGTACATGGGGCGCGTGGCAGCGAACATGCAAAAGATCCTGGGCCACCCTGAGCTAGCAGACCTTGCCACAGCACGGCCTCTGACCATTGATCAAGGGTCTGGCAAGGCAGGATTTTGTGTGGAGAAGAGTGATTAATGCGCTGTTTCCAGGTCAAGGTGTAAAGCGGACCATGTGGTGAATATGATTTCTGTCAGTTATAAATGGTTCATTCCCACTTAAGCACCGGGTCGCTTAGGGTGATGGCCCCGCGCGGGGGGGGTCCAGGGACACCCTCCTTNNTATAGGTTTAAGGAGGGTGTCCGCAGACACCCTCCTTAAACTGCTGGCTTGGAAATCTCAATGTAGACGTTGGGAATGAGTTCTCAGCAACGACTGACTAAGCTAGAGCTCCCATCTAATAGTGACAAGAGTCCTGAGCTCAGCCAGAGTCTAGCATGACAAATTGAGCCAGGCACCTTTCGCGTACGATGCTTTCGACAAGAGTATGGCTGCGGTGTCTCGCTACCAATGCAGTGGCAGCCTGTGGTGGCTGAATTTCCAGTACAATGCCCAAGCCGGAGTCTTCATGAACCAGGGCAACGTGGACCTTCTGGCAGGCTCTACCTGGCGGGAGCCACACTCGTGGCCTTCGCGGCAGCCGGTGACTGTTGTGGTTCCCCAGGGCACCACGGCGCGGCAGTTGAGCTTCGGGCAGCTGGAGCGTGTCTCAGCAGAGGAGTTGGATCATGCCCTCTTGCAAGCTATTGCTCGAGACATCGATGCTGGCGAAGGCGACGAGGTTATACTGCGCTGAGCTTAGTTGACCTGGCTAGCCTTGCTTCGTGTTGAGCCGTTGTTGATAAATGCGGGTCTGGCGCCAGGAAGTGGCGGAAGGTGCTGCTGTCCGCAAGCTACGAGTTTGTTTACTGCGACAATGAAGAGGACAAGCGCTTCATGGCCATCAACATCCGCGAGAGCTACGTGACGTCGTATGCATCTTTCGTGAGGACGACATGGCAGCGCCTGCAGGAAGTGCTGGCGTATCGCAGCACCAAGGAATCCGCCACGAACAAGCTCACACATCAGCAGCTCCACGCCTTGTGGGAGGCCCGCTTCGAGAAGTCCCCTTCTAAATTGTCGGAATCCATCAGCCTGAAGTGGGTTGATACGGCTACGAAGATATGGGACAAGATCCTCCACCGTGAGGAAGTGCGCAACAAGATCAATGACGTTGAAGAGGTCTTCGGCAAGTGCTCTCCTCTGAACAACCTCTCGGCCTTGGACGCCTTGGTGGCCAAGACCCACGGCGAGGTGCCCACAATCCTTTGGGTGTTGGACAGCATGAAAGACGTCCTGCAGCAGGAACTGCTGAAATACACCGACCTGTCTGGCCGCAACCTCTCGGGCGCTGGCAAAACCAAGGGCTGGCTGGACGTGAGCACGATGAAGATGCAGATTTTGCGGCACTTGCTTGGCCTGCTCCCGCAGAAAGGTCTTAGTGCCGTCGAGACGCAGGTCATCACCGATTGCATCCAGTCCCACTCGCATTGGAGGGCCAAGTGCGGGGGCGGACGAGTTAAAGTAGATGTTACGTGGCAGAGCATGTACTCGGAGGGTCTCCGCAAAAGCTTGTCGTTCATCGGGCAGGTAATCTTTGGCGTGGAGTTTGACGACCACTTGAGGTCCGCGTTGCGCGCCACCCAAGATGTTGGCGAGCTTTTGGGCCAAAACCCCTTTTCGGACTTGCTCGAAGCCATCAGCCAGGCATTGGCCGGTCCAGTGCACACAAGCAGCGCCGAGGTGGTCGCACCAATCCTGTCGGCCACGGACTCCGACAAGCTTGGCGTCGAAGTGACCCTGGCAAGCCTCGACATCACGCCCGAGCAGGCCCAAGCCTCGGAAGAGGAGCTCCGGTCTTGGATCCAGACGTGCGAAGAGCACAAGGACGGCGTCCAGCGGTTTAGTGTTTGGGGTTTCCATATTTGTGTGGATTGAGCCCTGAAGGACAAGTTCTGCCGGTTCATCGTGGACGAGTCCACAGCCACGAGCCTTGGTGGGACTCTCGCAAGCACCGTCCTGGGCGCCAGTGCGGAAGAGGAAGCACGAAGTGCGAAGCCTGGTATCGTCGCTGTGTGGTTTGATTCCAAGACATGCGGCGAGGCATCCGCCCATCCACATGCGAGGTTGGTTCCCTTCAAGCACGCGGTCACAAGGCTACAAAAAATGATCCAAGCCTTCCTCCGCGCTCGTGGGCTGTCTGACGAGGAACGGTGCTACATATCAATCGAGTTGCCTGTTTTAGTTTTTGCTGCTTGATACCGGCCATTGGAAGTCTTGAACGTAAACTTTTGCCTAGCGGCAGGATGGTCCGGGGCGCGGGGAGTTGGTACTCGTCATGGATGGCGGCCGCTCCGTGGAGTCTACGATCAGCGCTGCCATCGTGACCAAGAACGGAACCAGCTGGCCGGCCAAGCGCCGCGCAGAGTTTCAGATTTTGTACGACGAGGATGCTCAGGCGACCCGCAAGCAGCGGAGTCGAGGCGTGCAGCACCTTGTGGAGAGGTTGCATGTCTTCTCGGAGGGCCCACTCAACATAGAGAAGAAGAAGCGCCTCAATTACGCTGGCTCTAACCTGTGCTCCTGGATCGGGCCTGTGGCTGTGCCAAGTTGGGAGGATCCCAAGTTGTGGCGGGTCGAAAGGTCAGCCAAGAACACGATGTTGGGCTCCGGCAAAGTGGCGGTTGGCGGGGCCATGCCGGCCGACATGCCGGAGCGGCCGCAGTTCGCGGACAGCCGCGAGCCAATGAACTGGCATCCCCTTGCGGAAGGCTTCTGTGCGGAGATCCTGCATTCTTTCAACATCCGGATGCTCGTGGACATGACGTGCATGGACGAGACGTGGGCCGTCACGTGCCTCCGCAAGAACGTCGGCTACGTCGGCGTGGTGTTCACCGATGGGCATCAAAAGGCCATCAGTTCCCAGGTTGTTCGCCGACTGTTCAAGGAGTACCAGGACGAGCAGTCCCCGCTCTACCAGGTCCAGCTTGCAGAACTCATGCAGTCCACGGGTCATGGTGAGACTGAGGACGCAAATGCAGACAAGAAGACCGTGAAGCCAAAGATGAAAGGCAAGAAGCGTGCTGCGGACCCTGCGGCAGTGACTGCGGGCACCACCATCGTAGACCCCAAGGCGAAGAGCAAGGCCAGCAAGCGCGCTGCTAGCGCCCAGGAGATTTTGAATCGTCTCACCGGCTTCACTCAGGGATCCGGCAGCGGCCAAGTTCGAGATATTTCGCCCGCCGAAGCCTGTGAGTCCTAGACGTCCGCTGCATTTTATGCCAGGCTGTGTGTCTCTCACGCAGCTACCAAGTTCGCATGTTTTTGTAGGCATGTGGCTGATTGCTTGGGGAAGGGCGTGCACAGTTCATGTAGGCAGATTCCAGGCAAACATTGCCCAAACACAGCCCTTCATGCTGGCCGTGATTGCGAACTCCCTTTCAAACATTTTCGCGCACGCGTGGTGTGATGCTGGCGCCCGAAAGAGTGCTTATGCTTGCTCCTGTCACCGTCACCACCCTTTCGGGGAGCATGCAGTTGCTGCAAGTGCCGTTGAACTCATCCTAGCCCGCTTTGAGATGTTCAGGTCAAGTGTTGGTTTCACTCGCAGGCCCCTCGCAGACCCAAGCATCTGTTGACATGGCCGCGCTCGCTCGCCCAAGCAAGTGCCAGAGAACGTCTACGCGGATACGTGTGGCTAGCACCTGCAGCGGCTGGTGTTCGGAACTGCATGCCTTGGAACTACTCGGCTTGCTGGGCAGGGTGCAACCCGTGTTTGCCGTGGAGAGCGACGCAGCAGCGCGGCGGCTCTGCCAACACCTGTGGCAGCACGACCGGATGTACCTCGACTGTACGGACGAGGAGTTCCTGAACCACCCGCAGCCGGACATCGATTTCTTCACCAGCGGACCTCCGTGCCAACCCTTCAGCGTGCAGGGGCTACGCCGCGGATGCCGCGACCAGCGCGCCACACCCTTGCTGGCCACCATCCTTTGGATTGCCGCGAACCTGCCCGTGTGCTGGCTGCTGGAAAGTGTAGCCGGCTTGGTCCACGAGCATGGCGAGTTCTTCCTCCAAATCTTGGACATGCTTGCCTCCTTCAAGGACAAGACTGGGAAATCGGCGTATGATGTGAGCTGGAAGTTATTGGACAACCTCACACACGGCGGGGTCCCGCAGGGGCGGCGCAGGGTGTTCGTGGCCGGTGTGCGCAAGGACAAGAGACGAGGACCGATGACTTGGCCAGACGAGGCGGGCAGGTGAAATGGGATTGGCTGGCCCATGAGGTTTGCTAGGTAGGCTTGCTGCTGTTGCTCGCCCGGCCAAGCTCAGGTGCCGCCGCAGTCTTTGACAGCGTTCTTGGACAGCAACACGCCCTCACGCAACCCCGAGATTCTGCGGGGCGTGGCTGCGCGTAACCGAGACCAAGGCTTTCGCAAGATCCGGGAACGAGGCGGCGATCCGCTGAAGGAGCATTGGGTCATCAACATTGGCGCTTCATCCGTACAGTTTCAACAGGACCGAGTCCCTTGCATCACGCGGGGTGTGGGAGGAGGCCGTCGACTGTACCTGTCCTGGCTAGGCCGCCGACTCTCAGTGCGGGAGATGGTCCGTCTTCAGGGCGCTGATGCAGACCGTATTCTCGAATCCGGCCTGAGCGAGCCCCAGATTGGGCAAGTGGCCGGAAATGCCGTGCCAGCCATTTTGCTTGCCCTCGTGATTCAGCGCTTGTTCCAGTCCGCCGGCCTGCTAGACTAGCTAAGGCCAGAACATTGAAGTTTTCAGCGTGGCCCGCTGGGGATCGATCTTTATTCAGAAAACATTTGCAGAGCGTGTATGCTTCATGAGCCTCCCAGCTGGCCTCTCTGAGCCTCTCTGAGTAAAGAGTGTCTGCCGTTGCCCGCTGGGGTTCGAGCTCGGGCATCTGCAGAGAAGAAAAGAGCGTGTGTGCTCGACAAACCGCAGCAAGTACAGATTCAGTGAAGATTGCTGGATACTACACGAACTCACATCCTCAACGGCATTTTGATGACCAGCTGATCTCTAAATTACTGCACGCTTCCATGGTTTGCATGTCTGGTGGTGCCAAGGTCGAGGCACGGAGGGGCACCTTGTCATCCTCGTCAGCCAGGCCTAGCCGGACTCAAGCCGTGGGGGCAAGGCTTCAAGCCTCGGGTGCCGGGTTTAGGGTTTGGGTTTAGGGTTTAGGGTTTAAGGCATTTTTTTTCGAGCACAGGTGTCTGGCCTATCCTACGCGATTCTGCCGGTCAAATGCTTTCATCTGTCTGGCCACTTGCTGGGGCTCTGCGTCTATGTACTTCTGGTAGATGCGAAAGCTGGTAATTTGAGCAAAGATCATCCCAACATCCGCTGACAGTCCACCACCTGCGAAGCTTGAAATTGCGTGGCGCCTTCCTGAATGTGATTTGATTGCTTTCTCGCCTTTATAATGCGGATATTTCTTTAGGAAGGTCTTGCGCACCTTGCTGATCATGTGGCACACGGGGTCTTTCTGCATGTGCTTTTTGCTGGCACCACGCCGGGAGGGGAAAAAGAAACCTTGTTCCGGCCATCTCCAGACGTCGCCAGCTCGATTCTTGATGCCATGCTGCTTCGCCTTCTGCAGAAAAGCAAGGACGCTGGGAACCAAGGGCTTCCAGCATGCCGCATGGCCCTTGAATTTCTTGATGTAGACGCGCTTCAGCTTCAAGTCCACGTCTTGGCTCCGGATCATGAGGCACTGTGAGATCCGCAAGCATAAAGCTTGGGTCAGCCACAATGCGAAGTAGTACTTGGGAGATGCCTCTTCCTTGACATGAGACAGCCACTGCTTCCATGCCGGTCCAGGCAAAGCGTTGGCTTGTCCGAGACGGCGTGGAGGAGGCATTGGGAGAATATGGAGGGAAGATTTTGAGAGTCTGAAGGCTCTGACAGCGCAACTGGTGCATGATGCTCTTGTCAGCAGCTACAAGCAAGTCGCCTAACGGCGCCCT
>CAJNIZ010010993.1:0-11490 GCA_905231905.1 Symbiodinium pilosum | reverse complement strand
GGGATCTTAGTATTATATACCCAAAGCCATATTCTATCTACTTAAGCGGGATTATAGGGTTGAGGGCTTAGGGCCTAGGGTTTGGGGTTTAGGGTTTAGGGTCTGTGAAGGGGAGGTGGTGGGTTTGGGGGAAGAGTTAGGATTTGAAAGGATTTGGGGGTGTAGGGTTATGGGGGTTTAGGATGTTCATGGATTTGGGGGTTTAGGGTTTGCGTGGATTCAGGGTGCTTGTTGACGAGGGTTTGGGGGGTTTAAGGTATAGGGGGTGTAAAGGGCTTGTTGGGGTTTAGGGGGTTTGATGTTTTGTTTTAGGTTTTGGGCTTGGGGGGATTGAGGCTTTGTTTAGGGTTTTAGTGTGTTCTTGTTTTGGGATCCGTACAATATTCAGGATTGCAGTATGCAAGCAATATTCTTTCCTAAGGGACCATGATTTTCAAAACCACCATACATATGTAGAGAGACAGAGAGAGACAGAGCATAAACAGTGTGTACAAGATTCCATGCAGCCCTAAACCCTAACCCTGGGTGTATTTCACGCAGTGTAAGCTTGTTGCTTTGAAGGCAGGGCTTTCGGGTGTTAAGGTTTATAGGGTTTATGGACTTGGCGTTTTCTGTTACGGGAGGTCTGGGGTTCAGGCGAGCATCTCTCAAAGTAAAGAGTAAGATGCTCTAGGTAGCCCCAACCTCTACAGTCAGGACTCTATAACATCACATGACTCTAACCCTCTTACCCTAAACCCCAAACCCTAGTTTTGGAGAAGTTCAGGTTACCGAGATCCTCTCAGTAGCTATACCCTTAAACCCTAAGCCCTAAACCCTAAACCCCACGCCCTAAACCCGGGATCCCAAGCCCTAAGCCCTAAACCCTAAGCCCCAAACCTATTAGGGTTTAGGGTGTAGGGTTTAGGGTTTCCCAATGTTGGGGCAGATCACCGGCCAGAGGTCGTACGGGGCCCGCTGCCAGCGGAGCCTTCACTGCCCTGGGTCCAAGGGTTCAAATAATGGGGTACTAGAGTCCAAGAAATTCTAATCTGAATGGTATTATGGGGTACTAGAGTCCAAACAAGAATAATCTGAATGGTATTTGGGACTTCAAAAGCACCAAAAATTTCGGTCCTTGGACCTTCGGGCTGTAAAAGGGCGTGCTTTAAAGCCCTTGCGATCGGCGCTGCTGCGCCGCAGCATGTCTGCTTTAGGATCAACAGTTTCATAGAGCTTCCCTGGTGGGACAAACCCTGTCTTGCTGGGTTTGGCCAAGCTGGTGATCTTGAACGTTTCAGATCACATTGGAGCCGGTACGGTGCAACATGCGGTTGCCTTCATGCACCAGGAGTACGACGTGACGACCGCTTCTCTTTACAAGAAGCTGTCAAAAGAAGGCCGCCAGGAGCTCCTTACAAGCTGGCAGCTCTTCAAAGTCCTAACTGAATGATTTGGGGCTTAGGGTTCAGGGTTTTAGGCTTGCGTGTAGGGTTCAGGGCTTCAGGGGTAGGGTGTTAGGACCTGCTAGGGTTTAAGCACCCCCCCACTCCTCCAATCATGGATAGTCCTTGGTCGATAATGGTAGGAGGTTGGGAATATCTGTAATTAGGGCTTGGCGGCTCGTTCTAAGAGAGGGAGTGGTGGGCGTGCTTTTGCGGCGTGTCCCAGTCTTCCGAGCGTCCTCCGGTATTTTGTGGGGTGCTATATAGTCGGTGAAGTTGCAACCCTACCATAGATACATATACAATAACATAGACAATGGATTGCGTACGTATACATCGTTTAATCACATTTTCGGTGAATAGTCTCCTGAATATAAGGTGTACCTCCAAGTTTCCCCGTATAAGCCATATGCAAGGCTATGTAAGGGTACCCAACTGGTAACTCCCCACCTGAAAACTGCCCAAACCCTTAGCGCGACTTACAACCCCTACGACGCCTTCAACGGGACCCCATTTGGCCATGCCACTCCATGCAGCAAGTAACAGGCTGCTGTAGGCCCTAAACCCCAAACCCTAATTCTAAACCCCGCAATCCGACACTCAAAGCCCGAACCTCTGGACCCCAAATCCCCGTAAACCTTGAACATTGATCCCTACCTGGACCCCAAAAGGAGGTAAATTAATAGTCCAAAACACAAAAAACAGCGCAAGAGGCCATTATTCTACATACTTTTGGGGTTCGGGTACGCCCTAAACTCTCACACCAAACCACTGGCCCAGGATGTGCTCCAGGCGCTGGTGTATTGGGGCAGCCACTGGGGAGCGGGAAGGGGGGGAGAGTTTTGGGTTAAGGGTCAGGGATGCCACCCAAAAACAAGAGGACCCGCAACCAGATAAGCTATAGTCTAAACTCCTTAAAGGGGCGTTATATAGGGGACTATATGGGGGACTACTTTTGGGGGGTATTAAGGGGGATACTAGGAGTTTAGACTACAGCTCAGATCAGTTTCAGAATAGCGGCAATCTACCTCGTCGGCCCCTTTGCGGTCTCATTCTTACTCAGGGAAAGGAATTTGCCAGGTTACGTTGGGCTTTGTTTCGAGCTTTATGCTGGGCATTCGCAGCGTGTATTAAATGTGCAACCCCCCCATCTCCCATATCTGTGGTTCCTACGAGATTTTTTTGCGTGCAAAGGCGTACACATGGATGTGTTTG
This sequence comes from Symbiodinium pilosum, assembly GCA_905231905.1. Classification (NCBI taxonomy): domain Eukaryota; class Dinophyceae; order Suessiales; family Symbiodiniaceae; genus Symbiodinium; species Symbiodinium pilosum. The sequence goes on along the minus strand of CAJNIZ010010993.1, from coordinate 8,851 downwards.
CATTGTGAAGGGGAGTGCTGTTTGATATTGGGGAGGCGACTGAAACCCAAAGCCAGGCCCTACTATACCCCAAAAAACCAATCCACAACTTTTCTATGCACGTATTCCAGGGACTTAAACGCCCATGAGTTGTCATAAGTGGAGTTTTACATCAGATATCCTTTGTTTTGTTTTTCTGAGTTAAATCCGAAACCCTAAAACCCCAAATATGGATTTTCATGAGCATTCAAGTACGGTTCCAGCCACAAGTCACAACGGATCACCGACCTGCCCTCCACTTGGTGTTGCCAGTTGTTGTGGTGTTTAGAGTTTAGGGATTAGGGTTTAGGAATTAGGGGTCAGGGTTTTGGGGTTCTGTGATTGTTGGTGTATATCCAGGGGACATGGAAACCTCCATGTGGTAAAACATTTCCGGTTGCGAAAGCATTGGAGAAGCCTTCTGCAAGTAAAGATGCAATCCCAAAAACTGTAGTAGAACCCAGCCAACCCAAAAACATGAAACCAATCGGACAATGCCCAGGACCAAAAACCAATAATCCCCTGCCCCTAAGGATGAACCCCCGCAGCCTTCCAAGAATGAATACTGGCCAGTTCTATGGTTTGAACTGCGGGCGTCTAGTACGGGACATGTGGGCCCTTTTATACCCATTAGATATCCCAAAGACCCCTACAAACCCGGTTGAGTGCCCATAGTTCGGATCCAGGAAACAGGTAGGTGACCATGTTAGGGGTCCATGGTGAGGACCGTAGACCTAAACCCAAATGAGCTATAGTCTAAGCTCCTTAAAGGGGCTTGTATAGGGGATTATATATATATAGGAGTATTATAGGGCTTATTAAGGGGGATACTAGGAGTTTAGACTATGGCTCAAATGCAAAACCCTAAATCTTAAACCCCAAACCAACCCCTACTTCGGACGCTAGGGGCCCATGCAAATAATGAGGCTTCAGGGTACCTAAAACTGAGTATTGAGGTACTTGGACATTCAGGGTCCCTTAACCCTAAACCCTACCTGAGAAGGCAGAACACCTCGAGATGTCGGCTCTCCTATCGCGATGCGATCGCCCGGCTGTAAAGGTTCAGTGCCCCCCTGATCCTTTGAGTTCAGGGTTTTAGGCTAAGGGTTTAGGGTTTAGGATTTAGCTTTTAGGGTTTAGGGTTCAGGGCTAAGGGCTTTAGGGCTTTGGGTCTCTGAGTGCTGCCCTTACCTGCAAGGTCGAAGCGTCTAGAAACTGCATATTTCAGGCCCAACTGGGTTGCAAAGCGGATACTTCAAAGCCAGGATAGTTGTCATGTTGATGTTAGAACCTTGAGCAAACATGTCTATACAGGTCTAAGTCTTTAAACCATGCCCTAAGGGTCCAAGGACCCAAATAACAGGGTTTTAGGGCCCAAATACCATTAGTACTCTAGTACTTGGGCCCTAAAACCCTATCATTTGGGTCCTTGGACCCTTAGGGATCAGGATACCTCCATTGGGTCTATGAGTCGATAATTCAACAGCACCTAGGCTAGGCCAGGGCTTGCATCGCTTCTGGTTCGGTGCTTTGCGAAGCCAGGGGCGCCCTAAACTCTAAACCTTACCCTAAGGCCCTAAGGGTCCATGTACTCGTAACCTTACCCTAAGGCCCTAAGGGTCCATGTACCCAATAATTAGGTACTTGGGTTTTGGGTAAAAGTAGTTATAGTACAGGTTTTGGGTAAGTATATGATTATTAGGTACCTGGACCCTTAGGGTTAGACCCTCCTAAACTCCCAACTGACAACGCTGAACCCCGAACCCTAAACCTGAAACCCTAAACTCTGAACCCTAAACCCTGAAGCCATATAAACTTACCATTATTGGGGTACCCAAATTTTCCTTAAGCTTTAAAACTTCTAAAGCCACAAACCCCAAGTACTGGTAATAAACCTAACACCCTAAGCCCCAAAAAAAGGTTCGGACTTCTGATGTCGGTCATACCCTTAAGAGGTTGCCCCCAAAATGTTCCCCTACATGAGCTATAGTCTCAACTCCTTAAAGGGGGGGGGCTGGAGGATTTAGGGTTTAGGGTCTGAACTCCATAAAGTTGGTTACACAAAGGTTATATTATATAGGGGACTACTAAAGGGGTTTTCAAGGGGGATACTAGGAGTTTAGACTGTAGCTCATATAGCCCAAGCCCCAGACCGAAGCCCTTGTATGAACCCATGTAGTTCCTTATAGGGTTCTAAAAAGACCCTTAAACGTCGGAGGGCGACCTGCTACAGCCTTGGAGGATTTAGGGTTGAAGCGCTAATAGTCGTCATGCTCAGCTTAGCTAAAGGGTCCGGTGATGCATATTTAGGGTTTAGAGCTTAGGGTTTAGGGTTTAGGATTTGGGGTTTAGATTACTCAAAGGGGTCCATGTAGCTATATAGTACAGACTTAGGGTGCCAGCATGGCTCTATGACTTTACGAAGCTGCTCTAGACTCTGCTAAACGGGGAACTATATGGGGGCTTCCCAAAATTCCGGTTACCCTTTTATGGGTTCCCACAATAAGGATAATAGTATTTTGGGGTCTATATTGGGTCCCCTTATTTTGGGAGACTACCATATGTACGCGAGTTGAAGACTCGCCTTTAAATACCAGCCAGACCGTACTGGGTCACCCAAATCTATTCACTTTCTTGCTGGTTGGTTCTTAGTGTGCAGGGCGCAAGAATTACTCAAATGCACACATCGGGTTGGCAGACTTGCTCAGAGGACATGCATTGTTTATCCGGAACCCTAAACCCGAAACCCCAAACCCTAGTCTTACAACCCATAGACCCATAAGCCCTAAACCCAAACGCTAAACCCTAGTCCTACAACCCATAGATCAATAAGCCGTAAACCCTAAACCCTAGTCCTACAACCCACAGACCCACAAGCTCTAAACCTATTATGCTTTGTAAAATGTTTTCGCACCGCCCCTTGTTTTGGATTAGCCTCAGGGCGCGCACGCCATTCAGACCAGCACTAAGCAGGAACCGTAGGGTTTAGGGTTTAGGATGACGTACAACCTAGCATCATTGGCAAGAAGCGTCTACATTATCTGCTAGTGCACCAAGGAAACGGTTGCAGCAACAAGATGCATCCCTTGCCAGAAGTTCAGTTGAACTTTATACGCGGTGAATTTTGCTGCCAAGCTCTCACACTCAGCTTCCTACCCTACCCCAAACCGTACCTGTCCCTGCCGAAATCCAGCCATGCTGATCCCTAAACCCTAAACCCTAATCCCTTCACTCCATTTCTTCATCTGGGCAGCATACCAAGTGGACTCTGACCCGCAGCATTATACCCATATGGTCCATATTTGGGGCCCGAAGGAGTTCCTAACCATATAGGGGCTTCCAGCCCCTAGGTATATACTAAAAAAAGGTACATGGACCCTTTGGGTCGGCACCTAAGCATCCAGCCCTTGTATTTCAACTTCCGTAGAATCAAGGCTAAGAGCTAGGCGGCGTAGATTTCACCCCAAACCCTCAGAACGAACAGACATAACTCCTGTGACACCTTTCCGCCATGAATGACGACAAAGCTGCCTCAGCGTCATCGTCCGAGGCAGGATCACAGGTGTCCCAGATTGAGACTTCAAGGGGTGTGTTATGAAGGATTGTCTGAGATGTGTGGCGTGCAGGATATTTCGGGTTGAGGGTTTAGGGTTTGGACAATATGTTCTGCATTGTTTCTACACTGTTGTAAACCCTAAGGGTCCAGGTACCTAATAATCATATACTTACCCAAAACCCTTAGGGAAAGGAATCATGGCTGCAGGAGGTCCCTCGGATGCGGCATCACCTAAGTTTGCTTTCTGTCAAGGTCCATGTGTCCAAGAGGTACATGCAACCACGCCGCCATACGAGATGGCCCAGTGATCTTTCAAATGAGGCTTCTGCCTGGTGTTGTAAGTTGACTCAGAAACGGTTTAGGGTTTAGAGTTTAGGGTTTAGGGAGCTACAACCTTATTGCAGGCTTTGCAGGCTTTGCAGGCTTTCCCTGAGGCTGCATGCGTGACATCGGTGGACAGCACCTACCTTCAGAAATGTAAACTTTGTTTGGAACCCAACCCTAAGGGTCCAAGGACCCAAATATGAGGGCATTAGGGCCCAAATACTATAATACTGACGCTTTGGGTGGTTTTAAGGGGTTTGGGGCCACTGTTTTACCTACTTTTGGAGTACAGGTACAGGCTATACATTGCCATATCGTTCTACCCAGAACCCTAAACCCTAAACCCTGCACCCGCAACCCGTCGGCCGATAGCCTAAGTGACGAAGACTATTCAACGCTAAAAACATATAGTCCTAACACCTTAAGCGCGTAAACCCAACAACCTAAACCCTAACACTCCAAACCCTAAAGCCTAAAATCCTAAACCTGAAACCTTAAACCTTCAAATTCCAAACCCTGAAGCCCTGAAACCCTAATTACAACCCTAAACTCCAAACGCTAAACCCCCTAAATCCTAAATCCCAAACCCTCCTAAACCCCATAACCCAAAAACCCTAAAACCCCAAACCCTAAAACCCTAAACCCTAAAGCCCTAAACCCTAAAGCCAAAAGCCCTAAAGCCCTAAACCCTAAACCCTACATCCTAAGCCCTAAGCCCTACAACCCTAAAGCCTTAAACCCTAAACCCTAAATCCTAAACCGCTACGGTGGAGGATGGCTCGAACTCCTCCTCCAGCTCGAGCTCGGGAGACGAGGAGGTTGCGGTTTTAGGGTTCAGGGTTTAGGGCTTAAGGTTTAGGGTTTAGGGCGTAGGGTTTAGGGTTCAGGGTTTAGTGTGTAGGGTTTAGGGTGTAGGGCTTGGATGGGTTCAGGGTTAAGGTTCAGGGGTTTAGGGTTGACTGGCTTAGGGGATTTAAGGTTTATAGGGTTTCAGGTTTGGCTTTGTGGGGGAATAGGCTTTAGGGGTTTAAGGTGTAGGGGCTCCGCGTTGAGAGTTGGGGATATGTTGGGATGTAAAAGCTACAGAGGGATGAAGCAGTTTGCAAGGAACTCGTTTACTCACATGGGTGGATGGTGGTTTGGTGGATATATTCAGGGATTAGGGTAGGAATGGAGAGTCAAAAGGACGACAGAGGAAATGAAAAGGAAACTAGGAGATATAAGGGGTTTAAAAGGCGGCCTCGGCCGGGAGAAGCCCAGTATGTAACTAGGTAATTAATGTCCTATAGTGTCTTTAACAGTGCAAGATCAGATCACACTCACGTCCTCTAAAACTTACCAACCGAGATTTGACGTGAAAGTTCATGGATTCCTTCATGGCTATCAGCGGAGTTACAGGTTGTAAGTCCATCCTAGGCCCTAGACCCTGAACCCTAAACCGAGTTCAGTGGTCGCAGGCCAGGGTTACGGGGGTGGGTTTCAGGGACTAATCCGAGCACTTGTTTAATTTGAGGCCCCCCCCCCCGCCCCGGCAGAATAAGAAATGGAGGGCGCCAGATTCAAAGAATGAGTGGGATTCCTGGAATTCAATTTAAAAAGAATAGGAATGCAGTCCCGCGTCATCGGGGCTCTTGGACNNAAAAAATGAATAGGCATGCATTGAATATCTCGATTTTCAGGATTGGTCCCCCAAAAAATGTCTTTAAATCTGGTCCCCTTTTCCCCATACGAAATGCCACCTAATTGAAACTAGTCTTTGGCGGCTAATTTTGCCGATTTTTTTCTTTAAATATGGTCCCTTTTATTAAGCTAGTGCTCGGATTAGGGTTTGGGCTTAATGTTTGTCTGGGGTGTGCAACTCCGGGGAATTTAGGGTTTTTTCATTTGGTGGTCTAAGGCTTCGAGGGCCTGAGGTTGGAGGAAGCTGGGGCAGAAAGAAGGTTTTGCATTTACGTACAGGTTCTGCTTTCCCACCATGTTGCACCATATTGGCTGGAAAAAATGTGTTTTCATTGTTCTGGGAATGGATGAGTGTTTTACAATTACTCACCATGCCTCGCTTGAGTTTTCATGTTGTGTCGTGGTTCACCTGCCTGCCGTCATAGGTCCCATCTGAACTGCGTACTCAGCCAGGCATTCGTTCAGTTTGGTGAGTTGGACACTACAGTAGGGCCTAGGGAACCCACAATGTTCGGGTTCTACATTGCCAAACATGGAGCCCACAATCTTTAAAAAGAAAGGTTCTGTCGAGTCCAAGTACACGTATGAGTAGGTTCCCTAGACCTCAAGCCCTAAAGCGATTACCGTTGTCCCAACAAACGAGGAGGCTGAACGGGTCCCATTTGAAGAGACACGAGTCACCACTCTTTGTAGGGCCCTCCTGGGTTGCCGTTGAACTTGAAGCAAGTTACCATGGGTAGATAGGTTCTAGGGGTTAGGGATTAGGGTTTCAGTTACCATGAGATGGTTAAAAAGTGAATGATAGCGTCTTCTTATTTGTATCTCATTCAATTGAATTTCCTCAGCAGTAACCCAGTTTTTTGCTTCCATGTTACACTGCTGGAGTAAATGTCCTCTCCCCTTAGCAAAATTTGGGTCCGTGTTGAAATAAAACCCAGGGTTCAGGGTTGAGAGTGCACGGTCTGAAGGACGTGATAAAGAATCAACACATGCGAGATCACAGGATCATTGTCAGATTGTCGAAGTACGCCCAGTTGTCGGATTCCATAGGGGAGCTTCTCAACACGACCCTATATGTATTTTCATAGGGTTTACGGCTTCTATAGAGATGAAGTATATAGGTATACTCCTAAGCATGGAGAATCAAATGCAAAACAAGATGGAACACGGAATGGAAATGGAGCTTCTACGTAGTAGGGCTCTTAAATTTGTTGATCATATGCAGCAGGGCTAAGTGGGTCTTTGTTTCTAGCTATGCACTTTGGTGAGTCTACTTAGGTTCATGAGGAATATTGATGTGTGTATCTGCGATGTACAATCCTTAGTAACTAAATCCCGTTTGTGTGTGTGAGAAGCCAAAGCAGAGAGCTATGGATCGAGAAGGTTAGACACCCAAGGCATTGACGACAGTGAGCGCTTCGCCCAGCTGCGTGATTGCGCCAAGAGAAGTGAGGTTCAACTTGGTGCCGACATCGGGGCAGGCAAGTACCAGAGTCTCAGAGTGCTATCAGCGTGGAGAGAACGTGGAGCGCACCGCCTTGAGAACGGCAACAGCCTCGCCTTTCGCTTGGGTGAGCAGTATCTGCAGCGCCTCTGCGGGAAAGGATAGGTGTCCCTGTTCATAATTATACGACCCCTCGAATTCCCTATCTTCAACAGGAAAGCCTAGGTGCTTTGAAAACATGACCAAAATAGGTATAATCTAAATTCCTGAAGCGGAGGTATATATTTACTTAGCCAATAGGAGAACCTTAGCCTTTCCTCCAAGGAGGGGCCTTGGCGGGGAGCAGCAGGGGGAGGACGGGGGGTGGAGAGGGAGGGGGGAGAGGGTAGAGTGGGGGGTTGGGGGGGGGGTGTGAATGCTGACGCATATATAGAGGATTGATTATCTAGGCAACTATCATAGGGGTTGTTATGGGAGACACTAGGAGTTTAGACTATAGCTAATATTGTTCCATGCTCCCTACACTCCTAAACCCCAAACCTTAAACCTTTCTGGATTGCAGGAGTCCGGCTCCAACGACCCAGAGGAGGCCCAGCTGAGCCGCGGCAAACCCTAAACCTCTAAACCCTCAACCCTCAAGCGAGGGACAAATAGAAATTGTATAGAGCCATAAGCAACCCAAAACAAAAGACAGAACCGGTCAAGCGTCGCACAAAGCCGCTCAAAACTCGGGACGCGATCCCTATACAATTTCTTTATGAACCCTAAACCTGTAAACGGCTTAGTTTTCAAGGTTGTAAGGGTCTTGGGTTCGGGTAAGTTCAAGGTGAGTTCCGAGTTCTGTTCATGGTGCGTTCTACTGCGATGGTACGGATGTTTGGATTTTCTATCCCCCTTCAGGGTCCCTAGAAGTTTCTTAAACGTAGTATTAAGGTACCAAATTGGGGGGAGGGGGGGGGGTTGTACTTTCTAGATCCGGTCAAGGCACTGGTTTTCCACAGCAGTAACTCTAGTCAGTGATTTTTACAGGCATCCCTGGCCTTCAAATGAGCTACAGTTTAAACTTAGGGTTTAGGGTTTAGGGCTTAGGGTTTAGGGCTTAGGGTTTAGGGTTTAGGGCTTAGGGTTTAGGGCTTTAAACTTCTTAAGGAGGGTAACACCCATAAATAAGTGGCCCCGCTATAGACCCAAGGTGCATAATCCCTATTATTATCTAGGCCTGCAAAAGGAGGCACCCTTTTTTGGAAGCCCCTGTACATATGTATATACAGTCATAAATATATACATATATATACATATACATATATATATATTCACATGTATATATTCTTATATATATATTCATAAAAAAGAGCATATATTATATATATATAATCATATATATATATAATATATCCGTATACATCTCCAGGTACTTCCTTCAAAGCGACACCTACTGCATGGAAGCCCCCCAGATAGAACAGCCTGGTCCAGGCCGATGGTCCCGCGCTACCGAGCGCCTGGCTGAGTAAGAGTTGCAAAAGTGGGGTGGGGGGGCGGGGGGGGGGGTTAGGGAAGGGTTTATGGATGCAAATTAAGGGTTAGGGTTTAGGGATTAAAGTTTAGGGCTAGGGACAAGGCCTGATGGGAGGGTGACTGTTGGGTACTTGGACCCTTGGGGTTAGAGGTCTTGGATTTCAGAGGCTTGAAGGTTGAATCTTGGTTTAGGGCTTCAGGGTTTTCCAGGCCGAAACGCCAAATCCCTGAATCGTTTCATGCTCAGGGGTTTATGGCTTCGAGCTTGGGATGCGGTTCAGGGTTTAGGGTTTAGGGGTAAGGGTTTCGGGTTT
>CAJNIZ010010992.1:0-11494 GCA_905231905.1 Symbiodinium pilosum | reverse complement strand
GAACATCAGCAAGGAGGTAGCTGAGATGCAAGATGTTTCTAAGGGCTTTTTTGGTTTGCTTGGGTCCTTTTTTAAAGATTTGCTGAGCTTGGCCAAGCTGAGGTAGAGGAGCTGACGCTGAGGAGAAAAAAAAAGAGGCTGAGAAAAGGCTTCGGGTAAGCTCCAAGAAGGCGGCCTGAAATGTTGTAGGTTCAAATGAGATGGCAAAAGCAGCAGCAAGCAAGAAAGAGGTTGAGAGAGAGAGAGAGAGAGAGAGTTTAAGGTTTAGGGTTTAGGATAGGTTTAGGTTTTTCACACAATAAACCTATTTGAAAAATTGCACAATTAGGACGGCTGGCGAAGTGAATTATTATTCCGAACTCCGAACCGCTAAACAATTTCCTTATTGAGGATCTGGGGCTCTGCTGGACTACCCTCCGCAGAATTTGACGGACCGTATGATTTCGTATAAACCCGAAAAAGTTGTTTATATGGATCTTTTTTCCCGAAGTTCACGGATTTCACGGCTTGCATGGATTTCACGGAGTCATAGGTTTGATATTATCTTGCTTACACGGACTAACAGATTTCCTAATATCTGGCTATATAGCTTGAATCACGGCTGCTGAAGTGAATTAGTATTCCGGACCCCTAAACCATCACAGAGTTCCGAACTGCCTTTGAACACGGCATTCAATGGGTAAAAGAGGATTGAGGGTTAAGGGGTCTTTAGAAATAGCACTAGAAAATTCATAACAAAACTCAGTGATTTGCTTATGTCAGCAGTTTTAATTCTTGGAGCAGGTGCTCTTTCAGCCAAGACTGCGAGGACCAGGCCCCTCAGCAGAGCAGCAGGTGGTGCCTGCTGAAGAAGAGCTTCAGCCTGCTGACGCTTCCAAAAACAGGCCTCTTCAGCACGGTCTCAGCAAGTTCTTTGGCAATGCCTTAGAAAAGAAAGCAGCTAAGCATGTGCTTGACGTGAAGCTTCCCACTTACACCAGGCAAGGCGCTAGGTCCAGAGCTCAGCTAGAAGCAGAGGTGGCTAAATAGAAGTACGAGGAGAAGCTTGCTGAGATTGAGGCTCAGCAAGAAGGCTCAGACTGGTAGCCATAGCAAAGAAAAGAAAGCTTACTCAGGGAAAGCGCTTCTTGCCTCAGCTTAAGCAGCAGAAGCCTAGGCAGAGACTTGAGCTCTCAGCCAACAAGAAGGTAACCATACTCAGGCAGCTGGAAACTGGAAGAAGCTAAGCCTTGGTATGCTCACCCTGAGGGTTTCTGGAAAGCTATGGTAGCTCAGACAGGTTTGAAGAAACCTCAGCTGCGGCGCATTATGAGCTCTCAGAAAGCTCAGTGAGCAGCCTTTGAAAGGCTTCACCGTTGAAGAGCTTCAACAGCAGAAATCAAAGGCAAGTGGGCGCCTCTGAGATAGTGCAGGAGCTCAGACAGTGGCTGGACATCTGCTACGAGTGCGTCAGTCTCATGCGAAGCACTGCAGCCAAGCTCAAGCAGGCGGCCTCAGAGAATACTGAGTACTTGCTTAAGGCCAAGGACCCTGAGGAGAGAGCTTAGAAGGCCGCTCAGAAAAGGACCTACACTAAGTCCTGGACTCGGCGACTGCTCAGTTGGATGGGAGCTAGGTACACCACCTCAGAGCTGGTGTCGAACACCATTCATGTCGAGTCTCAGGTCAGGTGTCAGCTCATTTGGCAGGAGTTCGACATAGTTCTCTTGCTCTGAACCCTCAGCTCTCCCGAGGTCAGCTTTCTCGTCAGCACTTTTGCAAGAACCGGTCTCAGCTCACCATCGGCTTTTCAGACTAGGTGCCTCTCCGGGCGAAGGCTCCGCGCCGTAAGGCGGTGTTCACTAGGCATGAGACTTTAGGCTCAGCAGACACCAAGAAATCCGCTGAGCCATTGCTGAGGTCATGGGGTCCTCAGAAAAGCCAGGCCAGTTGGTGATGCTTCTGCAGACACCTCACAAGACTCCTCACAACCAGGGCAGCGAAAAAAGCTTTCAGCTTCACCCTTGACCCTGCAAAACAGCAACCCAAGCCTGAAGCTGAGGCTGGGCCCAAGCCTGAGCCGAAAGCTAAGTAGCAGCAGCAGGTGGCCACAGCTTACCAAGCGTCTCAGGCGACAAAGACATTGAGACTCACTGGCAAGCAGCCACCCACTCACGCACTTCCTGAGGCAGGCAGCCTCACCATTCTGGGTCATTCAGCTGAGGAAAGATGCAGAATCACCTATGAGGCCGGACTCCCATTGCAGGCTCACTGGGCAGAGGTCTCTTAATTGTGCCAGGACAGTTGGCACGCAACATTTCTGAGGATGGCAAATCGCTCAGGACAGCGACCTTCAGCGTTAGCTCTGAGGAGGTGGTGCACACCAAGGGCACCTCAGCAGGCAGAGCCTTAGAAGCCTGTAGGAAGGTGAGAAAGAGCCACCTGGGCTGGTCTCTCAGCTGGACACCATGTCTCAAGTTGCAAGCAGTGTTGACTCAGTCATCCTCAGCTGGGTCCTTGAGGGCCAGGCCTCAGAGCATCGGTGTTCGCCGACTCAGCAGTGCAGAGCATGGCTGCAGCTCAGCAAGTGAGTTGCGTAGTTGCTTGCAAAGTGCACATCTAAGCTGCAAATCACTGACTGTGACTTTGCTAAGAAATTCAAAACCTCGGTCAGGAAGAAGCTCCTTGCTCTCACGCACGAGTTTCAGCATGCTCGCTCAGTGGTTTTTGCTCAGCAAGAGATGGCAGCAAAGAAATTGGCAGGACCAGTGAGACTGGCAAGCTGGAGGAGGTGTGCTCTCAGTCTTGGGCCAAGGAGCTTGGTCTCAGCATGGGCTCCACAAGAATCTGCTCAGTGGTTTCAGGACAGACTGAAGGCCTCAGGTTGCCCTCGAAAAGCAGACTGGTCTCCCAGTGACTCTGCCAAGATCATCTCAGACCTGCAAAGATGGGAGTATTTCAATCCTGAGGAGGATGCTGAGCAAGGGATAAGGCGGCCCTCACCAACGGAGCTGAGGCATTGCAGCCCATTGTTCCTCAGGTGGCAGGCAAGAAGGGGCCAGGACCAACAAGCCCTCAGCCACAAGCAAGCCAAGCATCAAGGACAAGCATTCAGCCAAGCACAAAATCAGCAAACACCTGAAGCCTTCGACAAAAACGAAGCCAAGCCTGAGCAAGAAAGCTGAGAACTCAAGGCAGCGGCCTGTGCCCTCAGGGCCGCCTCCTGAGTTCCTGACTGAGGTTCTGGTGACCAGCGAAGCTTCAGGAGCTATGATCTTTGGCAGGCAAGGCGCTGCCTCAGCCTGGCATTTTTGAGGTGAGAAAAGACCACCTCAGCCTTGCTCAGCAGCAAGCCTGCAGTGAAGCCTCTGGAGCGCCCTTCGTGGACGACTCTTTGCAGGAATGACTGTCAGCGGTTTCTGCAGACTCTCTGCTGCTAACCGGAGTTCACCTTGCTTGGGAACAATGGAGACCTCAGCGCCACCTCATTGGAGTTTCTGCCAGTGACTGAGGCAACGAATCTCAGTGAGGGCCATGCAGAAGAAGAGCTTGGGCACTCTTGAGGAGAACCTCTCAGTGAACATGGTGGACCCAGGCNNGGCCTCAGCTACATGCTCAGGCAGCACCCTGAGGAGCAGAGAGTGCTGCTCCCAGTGCTTGCCTCAAATCACTGGACCTTGCTGGTCTGCCACAAGGAGTTTCCTGAGCAGACCTCAGGCTACACCTGGAGGCTCTATGACCTTCTCTCAGTGCCCATGCAGGCCCACCAGGGGGTTCAGATTCTTTTGGATTCCCTCTTAGACCCAGCCTCTGTGCTGCCGGAGAGAACCAACTCAGCAGTGCAGCCTGAGGGCTCCAACCTCTGCGGTTGGTATTGCTTCAACTATGCTGAGCAAGAAGTGAGGCTGCTGAGGAAGGAGTGGCTCAGGCTGCATGCCTTAGAGCTGGCTCCAGTTTGGAAGGAGAGGCTGCTCAAGCTCAGCACTCACTTGCAGAAGGAGCTGGGCCTCAGGGAGACAGAGAGTTGGCTACCATGGCTGAGAAGGCTCAGGCAGTTCGTATTGAGGCTGAGAAGATAGCTGAGGTCAACAAAGACGCCTTAGAGGCGATGAAAGACTTTGACTGCAGCAGCTGCCAACACGGCCCAGCCTAGCAGGTTCTCAAAAAGAACATTCTGAGGTTCACCTGGCAGGATCTCAGCAGGGAAGCCCTGGGCAAGATTGCTGCCTTAGAGCAGTCTGCGATGGTCTTTGCCAGGCGCAGGCGGCAGTCCAGTTCCTTCAACTGCGACCCTTGCAAAGCCCTCAGGTACTGGAAAGCCACAGAAGCCGGAGATAAGAAGAAGATTCCCTCAGTGGCAGGCCTTGTGAGAGCGGCTTGCTGGGGTTTACGGTTTAGGATTTACTGAGAAGTTGCTGCAGGACGTGAGGAATTGAAGAAGGTCTATGAGAAAACAAAGATTGCTTGAGAGAGCAATTCTCAGGTTTTATAATGCTTAGGTGCCTGAGGCACACAGACGTCAAGATGAGTTTTCTAAGAGAGAAAGAATTATAGATTTTGCAAGCTGATTCTACTGGGCTTCTAGATAAAACTAATTTAGCGTATAATCAATATTTGTTATTATTTTTCAAATGAGGACCCCCGAAAATTCTATTATTCCGAGCCTTCATATACTATTTATTTGAATAACTTCTCCAGATTTTACTTATTCTTTTTATCTAATGAAATATGAAGATTTCTAAAAGAATATATAGATTATTGATCTGAAATATCGTATTTCTAGATTATAGAATTATAAATAAGATATTTTCATATATCGTTCGATATGATATTTGAATTTTTTTAAATCAAGATAGAATACGAAATAAATTATTGGCTTATCTTATCTGAGCTTATCATATATTTCATTATTTGATTTATATTGAAGAGATATTCTTCGATTTTCTTATTGAAATATTTCTATTTAGATTTAGGATTTATTAATATTGATAATCGATATGATTTTTCTTGATGTTGATATATATAGGAATATAGAAGAAGCAATTTATAGATATTTAGATATTATGGTGCGGCAATTTATACGATTATTTTATTCGCATGCGATTTAGATTTTCTATTTAATATTTGAAATATTTCTTGGAAATTCTTTAAGGATTTTAAAATTTCGGAGATTCTGGATATCTTCGGAAAAAGCCGAACTTCTAAGATTACCGAAAGTTTTGGTGCGGGCGTTCTTCTGGAATGGAGGTCTGCATGATCTTGTCTCTCTTTGGTTATTTTGATAGTATATGCGATTATTTAGCGGAATGCCTTAACTCGAGATGGAGAATCAAAAAATTTTTGAATTTATACGCTGGTCGTATCTATTTACGGGGCTTTGTGCGCGTCTCCGAGTCGCCGCGTAGATATTGATCGTCAAATTGGATATATTCTTTTCTTATTATCGGAAAAAAAATTCGATTGCCTTCTCGCGTCATAGAAGTTATTATCTTATATATAGATGAACGGGCAATCAAGGAAATCATTAATCTTTGCCTCTGAGATTCTTTTTTGATTAAATTTTCTTCTCGGATTTTCTTTCGTTTTTGTTCTTGATAGCTAAGAGCTAGAATCCGCCCTAATGCAGACCGGAGACGATGATGACGTATCAATTCAGGGAATTCGTAGGAAGAGGTTTCATTGAATTATTTCTCGCATATTATTGTCGTTTTCTCTTCTTGTTGTCGTGGGATGTCGGGGTTTTGGGCATTCGGCAGGCGGGGGCCAATCTTTAAATATGATTTGGAGATCCGATAGCATATATCTTTGATTCTTATACGATAATCTGCGGATTAGATTTTAATCTTTTCGCCGCTATAATTTCTAAATTGAAATGATTATCTCAGATTAGAAGCTCGCATTTTAGCATAAGAAAGATAAATATTCTCCGTGCCGGGTCTACGTATTCCTCCCCTTAATCGTGCGGATAATCGCACGTATTTAAAAATGAGGAATCTAATAGATTCTGAAAGATTTGGGATCTCCGTCACGGAGATTTATGTGATTTCCCGAGCTAGCATATAGATAATCCAAGAGGGATATATATGAGACGGAAAGACCGGACTCGATATGGGGGGTCGTATTATTAAAGGACCGCATGATCATTAATCTCCCAAGATTTCGAGTTATTTCTCTCTCTTTGGTTGTTTGCGCGGCTCGGCGGAACGTGAAGATTCGAGAAATCCTTCAGAATCTATCTATTATATGAGCTCTAAAGATATTGATATTTTAATCGGGATTCTCTTGTGCGAATTTAAATATTATTCATTCATCGGATTGTTCGTTACGGATTTCCTCAAATAAATATTCTCCATTATTGGAGGCAGCGAGTATTTCGCTCATTCATTCGTGATTTAAATTTTCTGACTCATTATAAGGAGCTCTAAAATCTAGGAGATTCTAGAATCTTTCGGCACAATTAGAGGATTGAAAATCTGAGATATATTTGATTATGGCGCGCTCAAGAATCTCGGAGATTTTTGATTGCGCGGTCTTCGTTTCTAGAATATTATTCCGCGTGATTTTATCTCTTTTTGGTTGTCTGCGCGATTGCTCGGCGGAACGAATAGATTTGGATCGGAGTTCTAAGATCTTTTAGAGAATTTTTTTTCATTGATGGTATTTATCTATGAGAACGATAAATGAGATAGAAAGATCGACGAGAATCATATGATCTGAAATCTCTTGAGATTTGAAATTATTTCTCTTTGTTCGATTATCTGCGCGCCGGTTCGGCGTAGATCCGGGGCAGAGCTTTAAAATCTTTCAGAATATATTAGATTTGTCGTTTTTGGTCATGTGCCGTCTTATATATTGATTGTTCGTCGGGATTCATGTAAAATTTTATATTTTCTACGTGATTTATCTCTTTTTTATTATCAGCGCGAGTATTGCGAGGAGCCCGTAGACCCGGGACGAAGAGTCAAAAGCTTTCAGAATCTATAATTTTATCGTATCTATTTATAGAGATTTATGCGCTCCCCCGTGCCGCCGAGAAAATAGTCCAAGCGAGATAAATGAGACGGAAAGACCGAGGGAGATACGGGGGTCGTCGCGATCCAAGGACCGCATCCCAAAAATCTCCCAAGATTTCGAGATATATCTTTCTTTTTGGTCGTCTGCGCGGCGGCTCGGTAGAACGTGAAGATTTGGGACGAAGATCTAAAATTTTCAGAATCTATATATCATGCGCGGTCTTCATAATGACGATAATTCATCGGATTTCATGTACGATCTTATATAGTATTTGGTCATCGGATTTCTCATTATAGATTTTCTCAAATGAATGGTTTCTATTCTCATAGAGAGCGATCCAATTCTGGATCTATATATAGTAATGATAATATTATTTGAAATGAAAATCAGAAAAAATTGAAATTTCAGATAACGTATTATTTCATTATAAGTTAATATCGTTTTTATTTAAAATTGCAAGTTATATATATATATCTAATAAATTATATTTCAATAATATGGCGCGGCTATTTACGATTATTCCATTCGCGCGCGGCTAAATATGCGGGCTCCCGAAGAATTCTATAATTGCCGGGATTTTAGAGTCTTGCGAAAAAGCTAAAGGTTCTATCATCTCTGAGCTTTTTGATGCCCGGAGATTTTTCAATATTCTGTCCTTGATCCGAAATAATCTTTCGCATGATTGTTGTTTTGTTGTCTGGCTTTTGCTCGCGAGAGCGCTTATTCTAAAGATAAAGATCTAAAATATTCAGAATTTTTTAAATTGAATATATCCGTATATTTCTCCGAGCCTAAGAAAGATAAATGATGCGGGAAGATCGTTTGAATACGGGATCTGCGCGAATAAGAATATCCCGAGATTGTCGAATAATTTGTCTATCTTTGGTTGTCTGCGAAGCGATTCGGGAATATATGATCTCGGAATGGAGAACCAAAATCTTTCAGAATCTATAGATTATTCTTTTTTATGAATAATTTCATATCTTGATTATTCATCAAGATTCTTGATTATTCATCGGATTTCTCGTTTTGAATATTCTATAAAAAATGGTATTGAAGGCAACGGGTCATTTCAAATTTTATATATGAGAGGTTATTCTAAAATGATTATGAAAATATTGGAAATTAAGATCGGAATATGATTTTTCAAAATTAGATTATAAAATATCAGAATTTGAGATGTAATTATAGAAATGGGATTTATGAATTGAATTCGTAAGATTTTGGAAATATTTTGGAAATCTAATCTATTCAGGATGAGATATTATATAATAACTATATAATGATTTGAGAATGAATTTCTATTATCTATCAATATTATCATTATCTTCAATTTATTTTTCGTCATGAATAATATTCTTCTAAAAATTCTAATCTTCTGAGAATTAGGATTCAAAATATTCGATCGCTAAAATTTTAATAGATTCTAAATTCTAAATTTGAAGAAATATTCTTAAAGATTCAAAGACTAAGAAATTATATCTCTTATTCAATGAGATATCAGATCAAGGATAAATATTATGTAAGAGAGATATTCTATTTTGATATCTATCTATCTTTTATCATTTGATCTCCATTTGAAAATGATTGATATCTTATGATCACGATCTCATCTCTCTTTATTTCTTCATGAAAGAAATCATTCTATTTCGAATTCTATAGATCTTTAGAGATCATTCATATGATTATATTTATAATTCGAAAAGATAATATGAAAAGATGTATTTTCTAATAGAATCGAGATCTATCAATATATGATAATCGAATAATATCTCTTTTCTAAATTGATTTGAAAATATTGAAAGAGGGGGATAGGGATCTCTTATGAGGTCTAATTTGATAATCAAATCATTCGTTTTTCTATTTTGGAAATATCTGATCTTCTTTCTCATATATTTCTCATATGATTCTTGATTTTTCAGTTAATTGATTATAAAAAGAAAGCAACTGGGCATCGGAAATATAATATATATGAATATTATTAGTCTTATTGAGTTCAAGATCTTTTTCTCGTCAATTAACGATGATAGAGATATGATAATATAGATATATCCTATAATATCAAAAGCTAAGACTTGGGAATTCATTGATTCAAATTTGAATTCATTGACAGATTCTTGAATAACAAAATCAATCAAATCAGAATTTGCGATGATTAGATAAGATCATATTAAAATATTTTAGAATCGCGGGATTGCG
This sequence comes from Symbiodinium pilosum, assembly GCA_905231905.1. Lineage (NCBI taxonomy): Eukaryota > Dinophyceae > Suessiales > Symbiodiniaceae > Symbiodinium > Symbiodinium pilosum. Next base: position 2,302 of record CAJNIZ010010992.1, on the reverse strand, counting down.
GAATACAAATGCTTTAATAGTTCAGGATTGAAGGAACTGAATTTTGGGATTCTAGAATCAAGGCTGAAAATTCTAATATATAAGAATGATATAATTAATAATATGAAATTCAAAGATAATCAAAAATGTAATATCTAAGGACTCAGCATTTTGAATAAGAAAAATGAAAGAAATAATATGAAAAAAAATCTTATATCATAATATAAGAATTTTACTGAGAATTCAGAAATATCAGATTTCAATAAATTTCATTGATTTTTGTAATATCCAAATTATACTGAATTGTCTTATTCCTTGATATTCCGCAGAAAAAAAAATCAAATTCTTTAGAAAAAGAAATCAAAGATTTAGGATTCAGGATTCTACATTTTAATATTTCGAAATTTCAAAGATTTTAAAATTTCAGATTTAGCAATCAAATTTCTAGATCTGAAGATTTGGAATCCTAGATCTTAAGATATAGGATTCTAGATTTCAAGATTTCGATATCTTGGGATTTCGAATTTAAGATCAAAAAATTTAGATATCCCAAATATTGAATCTTGATCTCTAGAATCCTAAATATTCAAAAAGAAAATCGGAATAAAAAAAATGGAATTTCAAGATTCTAGGAAATAAGATATACAATATTTCTAAAATCATGCGATCTATCCGATTCATCGGATCAGAATGATCACGTTTCTTCTTCATATTATCGGGAATCCAGAGCCCAATCTATATTAAATAGGCGAACGATTATCACGTCAAGAAATTCGAATTATGATTATTCCGAATAAAGATGTTTTATTCGTGCCCGACTTATGAAATTATTTCAACATATCATATAATATATGGCATAGAGGCAAACGATGATCTCGCAAATTCATATATGAACATAATTTATTCTCATATCCAAATGATACGCTCAAATTATTTGTCTGCATAAATTTGATATGATAAGCGCTTTTTGAGATATATGCGTCTGACGGATAGATAGGAAAGAAAAATGAGGTCTCGTTGCCTCGACGTTGGATGATCGTATCGCCTCGGAGATTCGAGAAATAGAATTTGAAATTTGATCTCTCCGAAATCTCACGCTAAATAATCTATCCTCAGGAGAAATGATGCGCCCTCAATATGTAGGGACCAATTTTATTTCATTCATAGATCCAAAATAGTCGATCTCCTTTGAGAAAAAATTAGATCCGAGATCCTATACATTATTATTTACTAGTCTATATTATCTCTCTTTAATCCTGCATAACTATATTTCCTATTTATTCTCCGATATAATTATCTCTGAAAGAATCTAGATTCTGATTCAAAGAGTTCGGAAGATATCCAAAGATTTTATGATCGATTTTCATCTCAAATCATTTTCTATATATACTATATCATATTTCCTTGCACGAATATCCAGGGATTCCTATTGCGCCTCAGATATCTGAGAAGATCTGGATATTTTCTATATTTCTCTGTATCGGGCATTTATCTATTCAGGAATTTTCATCATTTTTTTTCAATTTTCGAAAGCTTGTTGCAATTTTTGGACTTACGATTTTTGATTTTTTTTGCGATACGTGGCCTTCTGATATCTTTTCCGAATGAGCTAGGAACGTTTCGTATTTTTCAATTTCGTGGATGTATCCAGCAAATCTGATCTATCATTCGATTTTAATATTTGTCGGGAAGATTTTCGGCATGCGGTCGCGTTCAAGTATTTGAAATCATATCTATGAGAAATGATTTTGGAGGAGAAAATTGATATCTCTAAATAGAATTATATACGATAAGTCTAATAATGAGAATTCCCAAATTCAATTAAGGAGATTTGAAGATCCCTCTTTTCATATCCTAATGTTTGATATTTGATATCTATATCGCAAATATCTAAAGAGATTTTATATCATCATCAGAGATCTGAATTATTTTGAATATATGAATAGATGCTATAATTTATGATATCCTGCTATTTCTATATTATTGATATATTTTTATGCGTTTATTATTTCCAGTCGAGATTCGGATAGATTAAAAAATCTATTTCAATTAAGAAATATATCATATATCTATCATATTTGTTTTCCCCCTCCTATTTGTCCGCGTCAAAATGGGTTGCGTACAGCAGCGTTTTTGTGGTTGTGGATGCGGTCGAAATGCCGTTATTATGGGTGCCAGCATGGATTCATTTATTATAGATGCGGCCGAAATGAACGTTCTAATGGGCGGCGGCATTCATTTGCTAATATCTTATTTCGTTATATATAATACTAATTTGTAATTGGAGATATAAATATATGCTACCCCCCCCCTCAAAACCTAC
>CAJNIZ010010991.1:0-11498 GCA_905231905.1 Symbiodinium pilosum | reverse complement strand
TTCACATCCCCCATACCCAACACACGAAAGCAAAGTCGGTAAGCTACACCTGGATCACCGCCAAAACGTCGAACCACTTCGGGACAAACTCGACGACCCACAGAATTGCACCTGACCCATCCATCGGGCAACATCAGGCTATAATAATTGCGTAGGTCTTGACCCGAACCCCGGACATACTGGTTAGGTTTCAGCAGCATACGGGTAAAGCACGCACCACTGGGCAGCTCCGCCCATTTGAGCTTCTCCATGGTCGCATTCTCCGGCCTGCGATCAAAGATTAGTCTGTCCTCGCGCTCATTTTTGCCCACACAGAACAGTCCACCTGTCAGAAGCCGGCCCGCCTCCGTACGGGGCAAATCTTGCTCCGGAACCAGCACCGCCATGCGAGACGCCAACAGGTGCTCAGCCAAGCCAGCCTCTTCAGACACGGGGACTCGATGACAGGCAACCACCACATCACTCCATGCAATCTCAAGCTTCCTCAATTCATGCAGATTACGTAGGACTTCAGCACGATCAGAGGGTAACCATGCGCAAGGATCCACTGAGCCCGCCTCACCCTGCGATGCATCTTGCGCAGGCTGGAGACGGCTCTCATCCCAGTAGTCTTTCCCTTTTGCCCCTCGCCTTCGCTTGAGCTCTCTGAGTCGGAACCACCAAGGAAGTCTAAGCCCTCGTCGTCCTTCACCTTGCGATGCTTTTTCTTGCCACCCTTGTCCTTGTCCCGGTCGAGGAGCATGGCCAGCATCATCACGGGCAGGATCTCGGAAGGGTTTTGGCCATGGGCCAGGCTTTGCTGCAGGAGGTCCTTCATCACTGCGCTCGAGTGTCCGGAAGCTGGCTTCTTCTCTTTCTTGACCTTGCCTTCGGCACTCCCACCTGGCGGGAGGTAACGGTTCTTCGGACCTTTCAGCAAAAGAATCTCGTTGTCGCTCTCCTCGTCGTCTTCGTCGTCCGATCCCTCGACCCCCTTCTGAGCAAAAAGGCCCTGCAGCCCTGCCAACTCCGAAGCCAGGGACTTGCGGCCCCTTACCTTCCTTGAAGATGCCTCCGGCGCCGACGCCTCGCTGCTCTCTAGGAATGCCTCCTTTGACTTCTTCCATGCAGGTTGGGCGGCGCTCAACACTGGAAGCTCAGCAGGCCTAAGGCCTTCCCAAGTAGAAGGGGAGCTAAGAGAAGCCGCAGAAGCGGGGACACGAACCAAGCCAACCCGAACCTCTCCAACGGTGACTTCCAATTTCTGGTCCAAGGATGTCACAGCGTTCGGCGCGGTAGCCAGCACAATATCCCCTTCAATCTCTGCGATTACCCATCCACACACAGGAATCTCTCCCGAAGCGCCCACTAACTGGCAGTAAACCAAGTCGTGCAGCTTTGCCATGGCAACATGCTAACGACCCTCCTTTAGAACTTGAACCCCAGTGGCAAGCAAGGTCCCACACAGGTCTGCACATCTTGACGTACATCTGCGCACCTGAGCGATGGCGATTCAAGAATCTGATTTTCAACCCTGAAGACTACGTGCACAGTTTTTCTAGCATACCTCTTGGAAATGAAACCCTTGGTTTCAAGTTCTCATGTAAACCTTTGCCTGCGCAGAGCTTGGTACAAGTGGACGAGTGGCTTGTCTACAGACGCGCAGACATGCTCGGTGTTTAGAGAAGGAGGACATCAACTGGCACAGCTAGCTCTGGGGTTGAAGAATGGGAAAAGTGGCTACCTACAGTACTCCCTGCAGAACCCTTCAGCATCGTACATAGGACTTTCCCAAACCTTGTTGCACATGTCTTAGAGACAAGGCTGCATCTCTATGACTATGGCAATGTCGTGCCATTGTCAGGCTGACAGTGCGATGTTAGATTCAGCGCCTGGCAGTCAACTGCTTGTGATGATAAGTCTCTCCTGCGGTTGGTGTACAATGAATCAAATCTGGTCCCTTTTCCTGATAGCTCAAGCCGGCTACACAGTACAGGTGAATGCATCTAAAGTGCACAAAGAGTGTACATGTACAATTTGACTCCGCTTCCAGCTTTGGAATGTCGGAGCCCTCAGCGACCCTGCCTCTCACGAGGGTTGCAGAAACCACAAGGTGCATATCTCTTACCACCCTGCGCATACACGCATTGAGGTGTGTGGTAGGCATGACCGCCCTTCCGAACGTACACATCAAGACTAGCAGGTTCAGTAGTGCTTGTCGTAGCACTCACTGCAGAAGGAGCAGCAGCAGTTGTAGAGGGCGCAGTAGTTGGACCCGCTGCCGCACTTGCCGAAGAAGAAGCCGTGGAGGCAGTCGTAGAAGGCGGTGAAGCTCGCCTGCAACAGCACCGGTCCAGAGAAACAGCCATCGCGGCCGAAGAGATGCTGATCAGAATGGTCAAGAGGATGACCCGTATTCCAGAAGTCGATGCATCCGGTGGTGAGCCATTTCATCATGCATGGTGAAGTCATCACCTTCGTGAGAGAATCCGCTGTCATACATTCAGTAGGCGTAAGTATGAGCCAACGAAGTCTTCCGGAGGCTCGCGCCTCACGATGGGCGATAAGATAGAGTCGTTGACTCTTATCCTGTGGTATCGCCCTCGCCCCTGTCGACAATTCGTAAAAGTCTTTACAGTCTGTATGACTGTCAGCGGGGAACCAGACGCAGCCGTTTTCCTGCACCGCCAAAAGCTGAGCAACAGATGGCCGAGTCGGCCCATATGTTATCTCTGCCAACCTGGCTGTCACCAGCGTAGCACACTCTAGGCCGTTTATCGCGGCCAATGTTTCGCCGTGACTGGTTGAGTATGAAACTCTCTTCGCCTTGCTTGACTGGACGTGCAATAGTTGAGCCTTGCCACTGAGCGTAGACCTCGCGAACTCGTCACTAGCGATGATGTGGTTGCGGTCGGTGTCGATGAAGTCATTCATCAGCACAACGATCACACCTTCTTGAGCATAGTTCTTCGTCGAGGTGGCAGCTGAGGCATCGTGGATCACAACTATGCGATAGCGGGCCTCCAGGAGAGGTCGGTAGAAAATGGCCGCATCCTTGTCCCTCTTTGCGCGGTCAATGAGGAGGTTGACGTCCTTGAGGTGCTTGACTTGCCCCTTGTTCATGATGCTCTGCAGACATGATAGTTCAGCAAGTAGGTCAGGACGCGTCAAACTCGTCCACATCAAACCGCCCACAGCTGAGCGAAGCGTGGTCGTTTCCTGGGGAGTCAAGAAACGATCATCGGAGTCATCCTTGTTGACATCCACGGGCTTCAGCATGTTCACGTACTCGCTCTGGTCGACCTTGAGACCGTCACTCGTGGCAGAGTATCTGCAGCCACAATGGTTGAATGGCAAGCTCTCTCGGGACAGTTTACCAAACTTCTTGACCATGTGGATGAAAGTATCATCGAGCCAGCGTTTGAAACCTTCCACTGCAAGATCATCCACGTGTGTTGTGAGGGATGATCGTGGCCAGGCACCTTGAGTATTGGCAGGCCAGAACCAGTAGTTCTCATCAAAATGAGATTGCTGGGCACCAAGCTCACGAAGAAACTTGTGGAGAAACAGCTGCCAAGCCAAAGGTGCTTCTGACAGGCCACACACAGGTTTCAGACAAAGAAAGACGCACAGGTGAAGGTCTTCCTCGGGAATGTTGAAGCGCTTACCCAGTCTCTTGAGATGTCTCCAGACATTCCTCGGGGGGTCGATGGCGATGAGTCGTTCGACCGTTTGAAGCCCCAACTCACGAAGTGCTCGCCATAGCTCTTTGTACGTCAGCCCTTTTAGAAAGGCACCTGCCACGCCCCAGCTCTCCAAGATCTTGCCCCGGACGTTGGCCGCAGAAAGGAGGATGAGTCGTTGAGAAAGCCTCGTGGCGGTAGTCGACCGGGCTGCTCATCAAATGCTTCCATGGGTCACGGCACCCTCTGGCACAGAGTCGGCTCTTCACGATCTTGCCTGTGGCGGTGCGCTTCCACTTTCTGACCCATATGGCGTCAATGATGGCACAGTCCTTGCCCAGCTCGTCGCGACGCACTGGCTTGAAAGCATCTTGATCAACAAACTGACCAACTTCCTTTAAGTCGCCCTCCTCGCACTCTGGCCATATGTTATAGGCCTCATCTTCGGAGATCAAGTCCGTCTCGGAGTCAACGCGAAAGATGTCGCCGACGTGCAAATCTGCCAACCACCCAGGTGTGGACATGTAAAAGAGGTTGGAAGAAGATGTTGTCGGCAACGACGAGTGAAAGGACTCGGTTGGCTTGTCCTCAGCAACCTCGTCTAGCTGAACGACCCGTCTTGAACGCACCATGTTCATGAAGGTCTCGTCCATGAACTCCGAAGGTGGCAAAGTCCAGGACGTGCGTTGCTTCTTGTTCTCCGAGCCAAGCGTGACTGTCCGAGACTCAGGACCATCGCGTTTTGAGGAGGCAGGATCCACATCCATCGACTCAGTGATCGTCTCAGGAGATGATCGAGCTGCTGACGGTGGATCCGCTGGAACTAAAGGAGCTTCTTCCATCGGAGTGCCGCGTGGTAACCACTCGGCAGGTGGTGGTTCCACGAAGTCCTCCGCATAGCTGTAGAAGTAGATGAAACACATGTCCTCACGACCAGTCATGCGGGTATTGGTTGTGGCCATGTGTGCGCCGCGCGGATTGTCGACGATGGAGATCCTAACGGTATGCTTCTTCCATGCAACCAGAGTTCCAGTCGCGCCGGCAGGAGCAATGCCCACACAAATTCCATGACACTCCTTACTGGTGAGGAAGTTCGCCGCCTTGACGATGTCATCGAGGATACCTTGACGTTGTCTGGGATCCATCGCCTTGGGAAGGAGTGTCCACTTGCCTGTGGAATTCTTGAGGTGGCCGAAGGTATCAATCCTAAAGGGAACACAGGCCTCGGTGCTCTGCATCAAGGACCGCAGTGAGAGCCATGAATCCAGCTCTTGCTGCCGCTTGTTGTCAACCTCAGAGAGGTGGTTGGCATAATACGTCCCACGGAAGATCCGGAGGTTTCTGAGTGGCACCAGGTACGGACGTCCCTGATATTCAATGATTGCTGAGCCATTGTCCTGCAGCTTCAGCAATAACCCGGGACCACGCCAACCCAGACCATCGGCATCCTCGCGGTGGAATTCAATCTCAGTGACGCCGGGCTGCATGTTCTCCGTAGGAAGCCTCTGCGGTCTAGTGTGGCCAGCACGCGCAACGCGGTCCTCCGTGATGGCCTGTGACGCTGCTGCCAACGCGATCTGCCTCAGCCGAAGTGCATGCTCAAAGACCGAGGGACGTGTCATGTTGGCACCTGAGACGGTTTGCAATCCAGCAGAATCGATGTCATAGAACGGAAAGGGCAAACTGCCCGTGACCAACATGTGTGGAGTGTATCCGGCCAGGTTCACGGTAGCATTCTGTGCGAAACCAGCTTCGGCCGCGATGTCGCTCTCGCTGATTTCTAGTCCAGCACGTTCGGCTTCGGCACGTATCTTCAGCATATGAATCTTGACCAGGTCCGTGCGCTTTTCCACCAAGCCTGTTGTGGTGTGCTGCCCTTGCGCCTTGCCTCGTGTAGTTCCAGCTGGTTCACGGCTGATGTTCAGGCGCTCTAGTTCAGCAGCTGCCTCATGTGACATGAGGCATGACTCTTGATCAGACACCAGCTTCCTCATAGGGCCAAAGAAGCGAAGCCAGCGGAACCATTGATCCCACAGTTGAAAGTAATCGGCCTGAACCTCTTCGCCAAACGTCATGGGATGTTTCGCCTTCACAGTCGGCTTCGATTTCAGCTTGCTGTACTTGCGGCATATGGAGCAGCCTGCTACGACCTCTGGCACCAGCTTCACGACATCCGAAGGCATGCCTGACTTCGTCAGCAATGACTGAAGATCGCCAGCGTTGGCGTGCCAGAAGCGTTCGTGTAAGCCAAGTATGAGTCGCTTGGCCTGCTCCACGTCGTTGCGCGCCAGTCGAGGAAGTCGTACCAGAACTCGCCTGAAGTCGAAGTTGGACCTGCGTGGTGGATCGATGGAAGCGCCTGAATCTTCTAGATCCATCACGTCATTGTTTTCCGCTTCGGCTTGTTGATCCTCATTGTCGAGCTGCTGTTCGCGTGCTTCAGCGCTCTTCTCGATCGGATCCTTGTGCTCCTCCTCGTCGTCATCTGGGGCCTGAATCTGGAACTCCGTGGCGCCTGTCCATCGTCCTTGTTCCAGAGCTGCTCTGGAACTGTCTCGTGAGGTCCACTCATCGCGGAGTAGCCATGGTGGTCCTAGCTGAGGTCAGCTCCTCGATGTTGATGGGACCTTCATCCTCTCTAGGCGTGAACAGCGCAACACGTGGTTGTAGATGATGTCGTAGTGCTCGTCCTCTCGCGCGGTCGATCTCCCAGTAATCCTTGTCCCTTGGAGCCGAGCCGAAGATGGCAATCACCCAGTCTTCATTGTAGGACTTCGCCTTGAGCTGACTGTCGGTGTAAGTCCTGAGGTCTTCAATGGGCTTGAGTGTCCATGCCTTAACTTCTCCACGAATGATCATCCTGAGAGGTGCAGATTCGGTACGAAGGAAAGGCATGGGCAGGGGAAATGTTTCCGCATGCAACGAGGTGCACACGCCCTTGACGTTCATGACCTTGTTGAAGACCTTTCTCAGAATCGCAAGGTGAAGCGGGTCTTGGCTCCAATGATTGTGCTTGCCCTTCTTCTCCGAGATGATGTTGACACTGTCGTTCACCAAGTCGGTCAGTAGACTTTTGATCATGAAGGTGTCGATTGCAGTCATGACGAACTCTTCGGGAAGCTGCAGCTTGATGTCATCCAAATTGGGTTTCCTCATCGCTGCCTGCTTGTACTCCTCAAGAATCTGTGGCATAGGTGTAGTCACTGCCGTCCGCACATGAGGTGGTTCGGCTGCTTGAGGATGTCGCGGGTGTCGGAAGTGCTGAGGCGTGTCGACATTCTCGAGGAACCAAAGTGTGTTGCGTGCCTGGGGGCGCATCCTTCCCCAAGGCGCACTTCTGACACTTGTAGCCGACGAAGAATGACTCCGCAGACTTCGCTATGAACTTCTTGATGTCCTTCACCATGGCCCTGCAGAATTGATGTGGATATACTGCAGCCAGGGTGGTACGATTCATGCCCTTGAATGTGGCTTGCAGGACACCATGACCTTGACGATGTCCTCGGCAACGCTGCGTCGAGCTCCTTATTGTGAAGTTGGCTTGCACACCGGTGGCTTTCTGGATGGGCTTGCCGTGCTCATCAATCGCACCGTAGGCACACTGATCTGCTCTCTGCTTCGGCCGAAAACTGGGAATCTCGTTCTCGATGTTGGCCAGAACCGACTTTTTCCACAAAGCAGATCCCCATGGATTCTCGATCAGCACACCACGTCCTTCGTCGACTTGGTTCTTCGCAAGCTTCTTGATGAAAGTGAGTGTGCGTCGTTCTTCCTCTCGAAGACGTTCAGAATCCTCTGGAGCCAGACGATTGGCCGAGGTGCTCCAGGGTCCGCAAGAAGGAGAGAGCATGATCACGTCAGGTTGCAGTTGACTTTGAGCTTCCAGCAGCATAGTTTGATGGCTGGAGTTGCCGAGATCCCAGCCATACCTGAAGTCCACAGGGAAAGCCACAGTGAGTCCAGCAAGCATTGCGATGTAAGACAACCTTCCAGAGCCGCTGCAGATTTCCCAAACTGGGCCTTCTTCTTTGCCTTCGTGGTCTGCTTCCATTGATGGAAATTTTCTGGGGAGACTGGCAGATAACCAGACTTGTTGTAGAACTCCTCGTGAATGGCCTTGTACTGACGATCCAGCTTTTGCGCCCTTTGCGCTGGTGGTCCTGGAGGATGACTGTCACCGGGATAGACTGTGGGAGTGTCGAACTTTGCCTCTATGGTCGATGTCGCCAGAACCTCGTCAGACAGGATTTGCGTGGCAAAACGGAACTGCTGGTCTGGCGCTACTTCGACTGCTTCACTATCATTGGATGCCCCAGAGTCGATCACGTTCTTGCGTGATGTGGTTGTCGCTGTCGGAGTCTTTTCGCCTGAGGCAATCTGATCTGCCTTGGCCCCAGAGTCGGCCACGTTCTCGGGTGATGCGGTAGTCGTCGCTGTTGGAGTCTTCTCGACGTCAAAGTGCACTTCTTTCTTCCTCGTGTCGTGGTCAGAGCTCTTCTGGTAGTTCATGAGGTCAACGTCGTCAACCATGTCCTGGTAGTGCATGTCGTGGTCGTCTGCTTGTGGTCGATGTACATCTTGACTCCGCTTCCGCTTTGGCGTCGTCACCCATGCGAACCATGTTCTGACATCGTTCCACTTTTCCTTGGACTTGTCCGCTGCTTGCATCAGAAACGTCTTGGCCTTCTCAAACGTTTCGGAGGACTGAGCAGCATCGGTCTCGGAGTCCAAGGGAAGGAGGTAGTGTCTGGAGTCGGTGCACAGGAGGCGGATCATGTGCATCTCGTTCTCGCTGTCGGGGATGATGAGGAGGCCATCCTTGTTGGAGAACCAGTTGGAGGCGAGTACTGCTTTCATGTTCACAAGGGCAGGATTGCCTACCAAAGCTGGGCACATGCTCGCCTCGCCACCAATGACATCTGCCTTGTAGTGAGCAGACTCCAATCCAGGGATCATCGGGAGCGCCAGGGTAACCTCTCCCAGCGTCGTATCAGCAGCACCGCTGACTCCGGTGACCTCGGACTGCTTGGGCTTCCAGACCAGGGTGTCGTTGACCTGCTTTGCCTTGTCAATGTTGTTGAGAAGGTCTCGTAGCGTCTCCGTGCCGATGAGCCCGTTCGCTGCTCCAGGATCAATGATCAGACCTCGACGTCGTCGTCCGCCGACGGTGTGGAAGATGTCGCTCGTCTCTGGTTGTCCATGGTAGGTTCGATGTCGCTCGCCTTCTTCGTTGTCGCTGTTGTCCTCGTTCGTGCGGAAGAAGAAGGTAAGGTTCTTCGAAGGCGCCGCCGTGGAGGCTTCCGCATTCTGATCTAAGGTCGTAGCCGTCGCATCCTCAGTGGACACCGTCGTGGTCGCCTTGCCCGCTCTCTCCAGACGAAGTAGGTCTTCGAAATACTCGCTTCTCGTGCCAGGCGGGTCCTTGATATCGAAGTGCTGCGTCATTGTCGAAGGTACTGGTGGTCGAGGAGGTTCTTTAGGAGGAGAATCTCCAAGGTGAAGGCCAACTCGGGCATGTCGAAGCTGAGAAGGTTCATCGTAGTCGTAGTCGTGATCGTAGTTCACGAAGTAGCGCGGGTGCCAGGAGCTTGACTTTCCAGAACCCCATGCACCCTTCTGAGGACGGTACTTGCCTGCACTCTTTCCGCTGGATTTGCCCTTGTACTTGCCCTTCGACTTGCCCTTACGGAACTTTCCTTTGCCCTTGCCCTTTGTCGATGGCTTGCCGTTGCCTTTTCCTTTTCCACGAACCGGGCAGTCAGCCGCCAGATGCCACTTGCTGCCACAGATGTAGCAACCAGAGCCAAAGGGCCCAGAGCCTTTTCCTCTTCCGCTGCCAGCGCTGTACACTGCTTCTCCATCGGATCGCATGCTGCTACGCTGGCTGTCCTCACCTTGATACCCAGGCTCACTGGCGGGATCGCCTGTCCAGGGTTGCTCCTCTGCCTCGTAGAACTCTTCGTCGTCCTCGTACCACGCGCCGTCCTGGTAGCCGTCGTCATGGTTGCTCCAATCATCCTCATGCCACCAGGTTTCGGCCCAGTAGCCGTCATCGTCCCAATCGGACCAGCCGTACCAATCCTCGGAGGCGCCGTGCTCGTAGTTGATGTCCTCTTCGTAGAAGACGTCGCCGGAGCCTCCGGAACGGTCAGCAACACGACGGGATAGTCGAATGGCAAGAGCTCTCAAGTCGTTGAAGCGGCTGAGGTCTCCATGCACCTGAAGTCGAAGGTCGTCCTGATGCTTCTGCGTTAGGCCACTCTGTTTTAGCCACAAGTAGCTCTTAGCCACCGGGTTCATGTCCAGACCGGCCTTCAGTTTGGCATCCTCGTACCTCAGGTCCCACTCAGCCGCAAACTCCTGAAGCTCTTGCCCATGAGGTCGTTTATGTTCAAAGAAAACTTCGAGAGCCTTCGTCGTCTGAGCCTCGTCCGTATCTCCGAAGGCATCTCTCAACGTATTGCATAATGCCTGTACGCCGCTCGGGATGTGCCTCTGGAGAATCGTCACACCGTCCGCCGGGTCAATCACCTCGTCGACGCTGAGGCGAACGAGGGCCGCGTCCCCGACGTCGAAGGTGCCGTCCGGGCGCACAAGCTTCAACTCCAATGCTATCCTCTGAGCTCGCCCTTGGAGACGTCCAGCTATGAGAGGCCCAACGACCTCGTCCGGAACCTCACAGCAGCGACACCAAAGCTTCAACTTCGAGAAGAAAAGCTTGAGCGGGTAGGCCTCGACTCCTGGCTTCCTGGAGGAACGTCTTTCCTCCACTCGTCCAAAGGAACTCCACCTTGATGAGGCTGCGACATTGTTGCCCTTGACCAGCGTAGAGACCCTAGTCGTCCGTCTCCGTGTCCGTGCCGAGAATCGTGCACAGGTCCTGGATCGGGATCGTGTCGTAGAGCTCGTGCCGCCGAGGCCGCCGCGCCGAAGTAGATCGAAGAAGGACTGGAGGATGTCAATCCAAGATTCGAAGCTTCAGCTCTGTGTAGCCAGCTGCCGAGAAGAAGGAATGCTCCAAGAAGAAGCTTCGTGGTGTTCGTGGTTCGTGGTGTTGGCGTGGGCCTCGCGGCCAGGTTCGGTGACGAAAGTCTCAAAGTACTTGTACAGGATGTAGTCGAAAGGACTGGGCTGCTATGGCCCGTCGTCGCCGCAAAGGCGAGGAAAGCCGATATGGCTCAGGTAGCGCAGGAGCAGGAGCTAGGCTCCGCTACCAGAATCAAATCTGGTCCCTTTTCCTGATAGCTCAAGCCAGCTACACAGTACAGGTGAATGCATCTAAAGTGCACAAAGAGTGTACATGTACAATTTGACTAATGCAACCCAAGCCCCTATGCTGATGCTTGAAACCCCTACATCAACTGCGCATGGAGGACAACCATTGCAAGTACAGCCCTCACAGCTGCTATCCCGAACGATGACATAATTTAAAAAATGAAAAGATGTGAATAGGCGTCAACCCCATCGATGCAATAACAAGGATGCGGGAACTACCCCAGAAGTTTGTACCAAAGAGAGCACGACGCAACTAGAGACCGGGAGCCTTGCCGTTGAGCCCATGACCAGGCCCTTGTACCTTGCGGTGCCATTCCGCAAAGAGCTCTAGGTTAGCAAGTGTTCCAATCTGCAATTGCAAGCATGGATATGACGGCCATTGCTTTGAGAGATCATCTTCACAACCAAGAACATGCTGGAGGCAACAAAGTGTCTCAAAGGATGGCAAACTAGACCTCATAGCGAGCATTCTTTAAGTAGAATCTAATGGTGCCGGACACATTGGAAGACTCTTCAACGAAGTGGTGTTGCTGTTGTTTTTTAGCATGTCTGGGACATCCA